>JASPKZ010008909.1:247500-311167 GCA_030220185.1 Diploptera punctata
TCAGAGCGCGTTAGTAAATAACGCGTAATTGTATCAGTAATACAGTCATTAAGTATTAACATTGTTCTCCATCATTTGTAACAACTTGGTAACAAATAATAATCAAATATATATTTTTAAATGCAATGAACTGTAATTTGAGGCATACAACTATTACAATGATGCATGGAACATATTTAAATAGAAAAGAAATTGAATTTTGATTTGCAGAATTTGATCCATATTTTTTTTCTCATCACCCTCATCATCATCATCTTAGTCAATTCAGAAATTTAGATAATTTGATGATCTGTTTCCGTCTAAATAGTAATATTATCCAAAAGTATTTTGAGTGGACGTCCTTGTATTCTTCATGCAGGCTGATAGATAAACTTCTGCTTGGGTATCCTGTGATCCTCCATTCAATTAACATGTTGCATCCATCTTGACTTATAATGAGAGTCCAGATTCTTAAGTATATTTTTACCTTGATATGTTGTTTCGTAATAACCGAAAATGTTGACGATTCACATAAATCGAGACCTTATACACAAGTTTGATGTTACATATTGCACCGCGTGTTGGTGCTGGGTCATACACAAGCGTGATGTTACATATTGCACCGCGTGTTGGTGCTGGATCATACACAAGCGTGATGTTACATATTGCACCGCGTGTTGGTGCTGGATCATACACAAGCGTGATGTTACATATTGCACCGCGTGTTGGTGCTGGATCATACACAAGCGTGATGTTACATATTGCACCGCGTGTTGGTGCTGGATCATACACAAGCGTGATGTTACATATTGCACCGCGTGTTGGTGCTGGATCATACACAAGCGTGATGTTACATATTGCACCGCGTGTTGGTGCTAGATCATACACAAGCGTGATGTTACATATTGCACCGCGAGTTGGTGCTGGGTCATACACAAGCGTGATGTTACATATTGCACCGCGTGTTGGTGCTGGATCATACACAAGTTTGATGTTACATATTGCACCGCGTGTTGGTGCTGGGTCATACACAAGCGTGATGTTACATATTGCACCGCGTGTTGGTGCTGGATCATACACAAGTTTGATGTTACATATTGCACCGCGTGTTGGTGCTGGATCATACACAAGTTTGATGTTACATATTGCACCGCGTGTTGGTGCTGGATCATACACAAGTTTGATGTTACATATTGCACCGCGTGTTGGTGCTGGGTCATACACAAGCGTGATGTTACATATTGCACCGCGTGTTGGTGCTGGATCATACACAAGTTTGATGTTACATATTGCACCGCGTGTTGGTGCTGGGTCATACACAAGCGTGATGTTACATATTGCACCGCGTGTTGGTGCTGGATCATACACAAGCGTGATGTTACATATTGCACCGCGTGTTGGTGCTGGGTCATACACAAGCGTGATGTTACATATTGCACCGCGTGTTGGTGCTGGATCATACACAAGCGTGATGTTACATATTGCACCGCGTGTTGGTGCTAGGTCATACACAAGCGTGATGTTACATATTGCACCGCGTGTTGGTGCTGGGTCATACACAAGCGTGATGTTACATATTGCACCGCGTGTTGGTGCTGGGTCATACACAAGCTTGATGTTACATATTGCACCGCGTGTTGGTGCTGGGTCATACACAAGCGTGATGTTACATATTGCACCGCGTGTTGGTGCTGGGTCATACACAAGCTTGATGTTACATATTGCACCGCGTGTTGGTGCTGGGTCATACACAAGCTTGATGTTACATATTGCACCGCGTGTTGGTGCTGGGTCATACACAAGCTTGATGTTACATATTGCACCGCGTGTTGGTGCTGGGTCATACACAAGCGTGATGTTACATATTGCACCGCGTGTTGGTGCTGGGTCATACACAAGCTTGATGTTACATATTGCACCGCGTGTTGGTGCTGGGTCATACACAAGCGTGATGTTACATATTGCACCGCGTGTTGGTGCTGGGTCATACACAAGCTTGATGTTACATATTGCACCGCGTGTTGGTGCTGGGTCATACACAAGCGTGATGTTACATATTGCACCGCGTGTTGGTGCTGGGTCATACACAAGCTTGATGTTACATATTGCACTGCGTGTTGGTGCTGGGTCATACACAAGCGTGATGTTACATATTGCACCGCGTGTTGGTGCTGGGTCATACACAAGCTTGATGTTACATATTGCACCGCGTGTTGGTGCTGGGTCATACACAAGCTTGATGTTACATATTGCACCGTGTGTTGGTGCTGGATCATACACAAGCGTGATGTTACATATTGCACCGCGTGTTGGTGCTGGATCATACACAAGCTTGATGTTACATATTGCACCGCGTGTTGGTGCTGGATCATACCAATGTTGTTGATAATTACCTTGAGTTGAAAACATAGATTGCTCAAATTAACATATCTTTGCCCGGGCCCATAAAACACAAAGATTAATTCACCTTTCCTCAACAAATTGTTAAGCGTGTAATATATTGTAAGCTATACATATGGCAATCGTGGAAGTTTCAAGGAAAGGTGAAATCATATCCGCTTGAGAAAGCTTTGGAACGTTACATTCATATCTGACATTGACTAGCTACTAAATCAATAGGCAGAAGTTAATTGAAAACAGATAACTTATATTTAATAAGAGTAAAAAATAGTCATATAACATTCAAATAAATAAAAGATAGTTAGCTTAACATTGAAAATAAGTTGAGAAAGAAAACATTAATCTTATCGATAATCTAAACAATCAACATGACACATACGTGCTCTCTTTCATTCACACTAGTCCCCCAAGATCCTTGTGGCCCCACCCTGGCCTAACAAAACAAGCTCCTCGAGAGCAATATCGACTTGACTCCTTTGGTTAACAAACAGATGATGATTTCGATGTTAGTAAGCACGGCTTATTTGAGGGTTCACTAGGAGAGGGGAGTATGCACGAAAACACACGGCGCGTAAAGGAAAGGAGGGGGAGTATGTACGAGAGAATTTCGCACTGTTAACTAAGATCACAGAAGAAATGGAGACGCGATGACGTATTGGTTGCACAGTATGACGTAATCCATGTATCGAAAACTTGATTTCGATACAATATTTTTACATATTTTATTCATTACTACATATTTATTAGAATATTACATATTTTTATATAAAATGGTCTTGAAATGTAAATTCATAAAATGTATGTGTACAGTTTAAGTAAGAAGGTAAAATGTCTCTATTATTTATTCTCAACGCTGTTTGTATGCTCATATGATTATTATTATTATTATATTATTATTATTATTATTATTATTATTATTATTATTATTATTGAATCTCCAAATATTTTGAAACCCTATTTCGCCACAAAAGCATGTTAGGGTTGTAGCTTACTATAACAATATTATACTATACATTGTAAAACACAAATATTAACTTATGGTTTTGAATGAGTGTTATGAATTACATAAATTGTCTATAAGTGTCTTTGAAAATACTACATATTGTTATTAATGTTTATTATGAATTTCATAAAATGTTCATAATAATTTTGGTTGTTAAAAATCACTTCAGACATTGAGGCAGAAGCCTCATCAGCATTTAAAAGTAAGTTTAACCAGATGCGTTGCCTTCGAACGTAGGACAATCAAATAAAACATGATTTGCAGATTGTATTCATTATTGACATTTACAATTATGATAACTGTCTGGGTTAATATTAAATCTCCTAATGTAACATCCAAATTTCCCACTGGCCAGTCATAAATTGTGTTGAAATGAAAATTGGAATAAAATATTTTATATTTAGCCTATTGTGTACTGTATGGAAAGAAAAGCTCTTTAGTCAAAGGCTCATATGATTGACAGGTCATAGTTATATCACTTTATCACTATACTTTGTGTAGTCAATCCTGTTGACTTTTTAATTTTCTCGTGAAAATTACATCGAATATCCCACAATTAAACAAAAAGCAAACAGTAATTAATATTTATAGCTTTTTTGGAAAACCTTAGCCTCAGTTATTTTCCGTATCTTTCAGAATTGATGAAAATGCTAAACAAGTTTTCAACCTCCCCCCCCCATCGCCATGAGGAGTGAGTGTGAGGGTGAGTGAAAGGTCCCCCCATCACCATGAGGAGTGAGTGTGAGGGTGAGTGAGAGGTCCCCCCCATCGCCATGAGGAGTGAGTGTGAGGGTAAGTGAGAGGTCTCCCCCCATCGCCATGAGGAGTGAGTGTGAGGGTGAGTGAGAGGTCCCCCCATCGCCATGAGGAGTGAGTGTGAGGGTGAGTGAGAGGTCCCCCCATCGCCATGAGGAGTGAGTGTGAGGGTGAGTGAGAGGTCCCCCCATCGCAATGAGGAGTGAGTATGAGGGTGAGTGAGAGGTCCCCCATCGCCATGAGGAGTGAGTGTGAGGGTGAGTGAGAGGTCCCCCCATCGCCATGAGGAGTGAGTGTGAGGTCCCCCATCGCCATGAGGAGTGAGTATGTGGGTGAGTGAGAGGTCCCCCATCGCCATGAGGAGTGAGTGTGAGGGTGAGTGAGAGGTCCCCCCCATCGCCATGAGGAGTGAGTGTGAGGGTGAGTGAGAGGTCCCCCCATCGCCATGAGGAGTGAGTGTGAGGGTGAGTGAGAGGTCCCCCCATCGCCATGAGGAGTGAGTGTGAGGGTGAGTGAGAGGTCCCCCCCATCGCCATGAGGAGTGAGTGTGAGGGTGAGTGAGAGGTCCCCGCCACCGCCATGAGGAGTGAGTGTGAGGGTGAGTGAGAGATCCCCCCATCGCCATGAGGAGTGAGTGTGAGGGTGAGTGAGAGGTTGGATAGTTTCTAACTACACTAGGATAACCCAAACAGGGAGCTACATTACGCCCTCATGTTGTTAAAGAAAACTATGTTAAAATTAAATACACTTTAAAAATATAAAATAACTAGCTGGCCCGGAGGACGTAGTATCGCCTTTAAATATTTTTACGTTCATTTTTCCGATGATTTAATAGTTATCTGCTATTCGGGGCGGAAACAAATCCAACAAATCAAAGATCATACAAATCGGTCCAGCCGTTCTTAAGTTATAAAGAGTGTAACTAATCCGACTTTGTTATATATATATATATATATTATATATGTATATATATATATAGAAGTCCCGGCCACGCGTTGCTGTGGCTAAGGCATATGTTCAATTATGTTTGTAGTAAACAAAGTGAGAAATCTAAATCAGAGAGTTTTTGTTTTACACAATTTTTTAGTTCTGGCACATTAACTACACCCGGTAAAAATAAGGGTGGAGGTTTATGTGGAAGTGGTTTTGTTGATTGAGATTAATTTATGTTGTCTGCATTCTCAGTATCATCCATAAGTGTATCATAAGGATTATATACATTTATTGATGGAATATTTTGAGGAGGCTTGCTGATTTCATTATACTTTCGTTTTTTGTACAAACTTGCTGGCGGTTTGGATTCACATCATTATCAAGGAGTCTCTGTATAGTAATATCATATTGTAATATATTATAATCATCTTATTTTTCATTTAATTGAGGCATGGAGATTGTTTCTGTAATATTAGGCATATTATTATAACTAACTGACTTACTTACAGTTCTGTTATTCCGTTCCTTAGGACCTTCATATGTTTTTAAATTAAGATTCTTCTTAAATGTAAGATTTATGTCACATACACCTATACCAATTTGCGGAAATTCACTTGATATCATATCATTCATGGTCTCTAGAACTGATTCGCCATATTGTTCAGTGTCCCTTCTCGGTCCAGTTAAATTTAAATGAAGGTGCTGTCTTTCAGCCAGATTACTTGAAACTAATACTTACACACGAAATTAATATTATTATCAATATATTGAAAATAAAATAAACACAAACACACTTAAATTATGAAATAATCAATATTTGTAATCCAATTGAAATTCACGGTTGCAACAAAAAGCACAGCCACCTGGTTAAATAATAAACCAATTACCATACACCGTCATCTGTTAGAATCGTATGGAACTCACAGAAAATTATAAGTCTTTGCTAAATAATAAACATAATTTGCAATAAATGTAATGCGACTATAAATTTAGTTACAAACAACCGTAGGTCTCAAGTTGGATCAAACTGCACACAGTGTGCAAAATTTTATTAAAATCTGTTCAGTAGTTTAGGATTCCATGGCTGACAAACAACGTGACACGTAATTTTTATATATTAAGATATTTTTTCTTTGCTTGATATTTGGCGTGGAATGAGGGATGCAGCATAGAACACAGATATGGTGCTCGAAATTAAGTGCGAAATTATGTGATTTCGCCCGACTATTTTCAGTTTTTTTTTTACTTATTAGGTCTATTTTGCTGTCACTGAAAGTCAGTGTACACAGATGAAAATTGCTTCGACTGGTCATCGTTATCTGACAAAAAATATTGGTCATGGATAACTATCGATGATGCCTCTTTATCAGAGATAGTAAGATAGTGTTGTAGGCCTATACACCTTGTACACTATGCTACAGATAATTCAAATGTAAATACAGTATTTTTAGAGTTGTTCATAAATAATTTAATCCTATAGAAATAAGTAAATTTATGTGAAGATGACTGTAAAGTTATATATTCCGCTATGTTCTTGCATATATATATATATATATATATATATAGTAATATAAGGGACTATATATCATAATTTAAGTTCAGGACCTATGTCTAAATTTCATTTATTAAACCCTTTTACATGAAGAATTCTTCTGGATTGTTTGTTATTTATCATCGGTAGTGTAAATATATTAACCTCAACGTTTTTATAAAATTGGAGAATTCTAGAAGAAATAATATAACAAAATAAGGCTTGGACAGAGAAGAGATATAACACAATATTTTATTAAAGCATAAATTTTGATTCTGTGTAACAAAAAATGTAATATTACATATTTTGAATATTTTCATTACATATTTATAGATTAATATTACATAAAAATCTCGATTCTACTTATAATCAGAAATTTTGTTTTCTAAAGTTCAATGTGCATTTTTCTAAGATGTCTCCATTTTGTTATGATCTAGTTCTGTGTGTCCAGCAGTCCTTTGAAGAGAAAACGGAAATTTTATTATATTGTAAGTTAAAATATACATTACATTATTACACTTGTTAAATAAGGTAAATTACATAAAGTAACATTTCAAAGTTATTCTAACTCTGTGATCTAAGTAAGTATAAATAATATCTTTACTGTGCACTATTATGTTCTAGTGTTTATTGGATCATTATAGAAGATAATTATATGTGCAAGGACATTGTGGTAAACACTAGCAGGACTTCAAAGAAATAATTAGTATCTGTTTTCTTCGCCAATTTACAGAGCATCCCAATCGAAGTGAATGAAGAAAACTTGTTGAAATGTTTCAATCTCATCTGCTGAAATATTGTCAATTTGCAGCACTTCAAAATTCAAAACCTTAAAATGCTTATAGCAAATCCCTAAAATAATGACTGATAAACGTAGTTTTTTACAATTTTGCTCGAGTTCAGAATAATGTATGCATAGAAGCAGAACAATATTTAGAAGATAGCAAAATATGTCGGTCTTAATATTACAGATTTTATCTTTAACATCAATCGAGATTATTGGAAAAATAAATCGTTACAACTTTTATTGCACAACACACTGTATTCAGTGTCACAATAACGTTATAAATTTATATAATTTAACGACCTGACATTAGGAGCAAAGTCACTTTACGGTAAACCTCCCATTATACTTCGCCGTCAGATTAAATTGTAAGTTTTTTAAAGCAGTACTTAGTTTCATAAGGTCCTAATTCGTAACTCTGTCGCTATCACAACACAAAACACAAATAGGTGATGGGAAGATGTTAAGTCGGTGTAGATGTTCTGCAAGGTGGCCATGGCCAGTTAAGATTTGACCTGCTGCAACTGATTTTTCCTTGACTTTTTGGTACAATGTGGCGTGTTTCAAGAAGCGTGTTCCATTATTTTTCCCCAAGCTGATGATTGTATACGGTCGGTACATTTTTATTTACATATTTATTGACAGCAGCTTCAAAGAGTTGATGTAGTTGTATGATAAATTGGGAGCCATTCTTGGCTAATGTGTATGTTATTTCATTACCTTGTATTCCACAACGGGAAGGAATCCATTGAAGTTTAATTATTTTCTAGATATTTCGGAAGTCTCTGAATTAGGCTAGAATGTTTGATACATGAGAACATGAGGGATGTTTGTGTGTCAAAGCCTGTATTGATGATTTTTTACGCACAGTAAAATACTGCATTTTTGAAACTATCTTGCCTGACTTACAGTTGTTGAAAAGCAACATTTATTGCTTTTAATTTTCCATCCGGGTTGATACAGTAATTTCCAATGGTATAGAAGGAGAATTCAGTGCCTTATACACCGGCTCCAACATCACCTCCAACCACTAGCTGAGATCCAATATGTATAATTTTATTTATATCATTTTCATCTTCTTATTCTTTCTTCTTACGAAAAAGGTAAACACCTGTAATGGTTTGAGTCAAGCATTCTCGGTCTATCATTTCTAGAACATCCCAATGATCCCTTCCATTCGGGGCAGTATTGAAGCATGTGACGTAACTTATGTGTACACCCTTAGACAAAAAAATGAGTCATCTCTTGATTCTATCAACCGATCGGGGAACTTCGTGAGCACTCGCAGAAGCCTTATTCATATTAACACGTTTTCAGTAATTGTATTGTGTTTTTTGCTAGTTAACGCAGTGCACACTCAAGCAACGTAAAACAGAGAGCTTGCCTTTGTGTGTTTCCATGGTCGAGATGTTAAACACACAACATCTGCGTTCGTAACCCCTCACGGGTTCGATTCCCTTTCTACCATTGTTTTACTGAATGTTAGGACAGCATTTCGCCTGTAATATAGTTTCATATTTAATTTTATATATGAGTTTTATGGCTTTAATGCACACATAAAACACATAAATGAAAACCTTCTAATAATTAAATGAAGAAAGAAAATAATATCTTCTAAAATAAAAAACTTTAACAAAAACAAAATCAATATTGGGTGCATTAATCCTCAGCATCTATTGCCGCCTCAATCTGCGGGGCATTGACGCAATCAAATTTCTACAGGCACGTGGACGATCGGCTAGAGCATCCCAGGCGTCTTGAATTTGTTCCCATAAGCCATCTTTCGTTTTCCGTGCATCTGCAGGCCAATTAGAGTTCATCTCTATGTTCATCTTGGCCCATACATTTTCAATTGGATTCAACCTGGTGAACAGCGAAATTTGGTTTGCCTTCTGCTTTAACAATAAAATCAAATTTCGCTAAACATGTTTCAGAAAGCGGCCACAGTTTCAACAATATCGATAATACAATGTCAATTATACACAGAGAAAACAACAGAAGCAAAATTATCATTTTACAAGAAATCGAAATTATCAAGAAGGCCACGAATACAAACATTCTCAACGAAAATGTGCCTAATAAGCAAAACCTTCTATTAGACATGCAGTTAATTCAATAGTACTACAACAACTCCAGAAGATGAAGCATGCATCGAAAGGCCTAGAGTGAAATGAACGAAAATTTTAGATAGTTGAGGAAGACGGTAGTATGCAAGACAAAAATAAATAATAGTTTAAACAAACTAAAACAACACGCTTTATTGGAAAACCGAACTGAAAAATGAGAAATATTTTTTTTCCAAAACGCTTGGAAAAAAATTAAAGTGGCCAACAACAACAAAAATTATCTGCAACACATCTAAAATGAAACTAGAGTTATCTACAAAAAAATAATATCAAAAGCGCGGAGTGCTCTATATCAATTAATATATTTGATAAAAAACAGATATTGGTAATAGTAAAGTATCTAAGAAGAAAACGTAAAAACCATAAAAAGCACCCCACGGTTTTGATGGTAATTTTTTCGTAGATAACTCTAGTTTTATACTAGATGTATTGGAGATGATTTTTTTGTTTACCGCTTTAATTTTTTCCCCAAGCGTGTTGGAAATTAAAATTGTTTTTAATGTTTTAGTTCAGTTTTCTAATAAAGCGTGTTGTTTTAGTTTTTTAAACTATTATTTATTTTTTATTTTTAGTTTGGTTTTCTAATAAAGCGTGTTGTTTCAGTTTTTAAAATATTATTTATTTTTTTAATTTTTAGTTTAATTGATTGTGATAAACCGGAATGCCATGAAAATTTAATTGCTTAATACTTTTCTAAAAAAACCTCGGGCCCAGATTTGAACCAGCGACCTATTGATTGCTGAAATTATATACCAGTATAGTCCGCCGCTTTACTAACTGAGCTCTTACAACGATTGGCTAAAAAGTTGATAAGTCCGCAACCTATTATACCGGTTTTTATTTATTTCTTTATTTTCCGATGACTCTGGCCAGGATTTTAGAAAACAAATTATGAAATTATTGTATTGTCATGGGTCCTTTACAAGTATACAAAGTTTCAAGTCGATCCAATGTTTTTAAGTGGCTGAAAATCCTGTTCAAAGATTCCGTTACATAGATACAGATCCGTTACATAGACAGATACAGGTCAAGCTAATATAAAGCGTGTAAAAATATATAATTTAATATTGTTATAACCGCAACGGTATAAAAACGTTATGAATTTAAAAAGTGTACATTAATTTAAATGTCCAAATAAAATGTATTTAATTCATAAAACGTTTTAATACAAATATCACGAAAAAAAACTGCGTAATTGAAGACGCGAACCTGCGATCTTCACTAATAGAAACAGTGACTGCATGGTTTACTGCTGAGCTATCGGGACACGTAGAAGAGTCTTCAGTTCATGCCACATAACACAGTAGCTCAGGGACTGCACAATTATGACTAGTTTCCTAGTTTGAACCCAGCGCTGTGCCGAGTATGACTTAGAAGAAATGTGCGTTCAAGAGATGACTTATTTTTTTTGTCGAAGGGTGTACATGTATATACATTTATGTCTGTAGCCATTCACCTTAAGGAAAAAATCTGTTAACAGTTCTCAGTACCGTTGTTTGAGTTTCATGTTTCATAACATCGTCTGCAAATATCAGCCTTTAACAGTCATAGTGCTTGTATTTTGTTTCTTTCCGAGACCTACAAAACGCAACAAACACGCCAATCTACAGATACATTTCAAATATATTAAAGTTAGTGATTGTACTACTAGCGGTTATAATCTCTTTGAGCGACTAAAAACATAAACATCTAATATTTATACTTTAATAACTTGTTAAAACAAGCAAATACTTTTACTTTCTCATTTTAATTTTCAATAAACATATAATGAAAGTG
The DNA here is from genome assembly GCA_030220185.1 of Diploptera punctata. NCBI lineage: Eukaryota > Metazoa > Arthropoda > Insecta > Blattodea > Blaberidae > Diploptera > Diploptera punctata. Next base: position 258,789 of record JASPKZ010008909.1, read on the forward strand.
ATATTTCACAGCAAATAAGGTTTTACTCTCTGAACTGAAAGAACCCAGTTATTTACAAAAAATTGATTTGAAGTTAAAGATATGATCTGTAAGACTTTAAGAATTTGAAAATACGCTCAAAATAACATTAATGGAAAATGTACTTTCATTAATTCATCTCATCACAAAATTCTGTAAATATTACACAACATATAAAGTCAGTGCTTATAAAACAAACACATCATCACCTCTATGTGCACTTAGCAAAGGAAAAAGAATGAGCGGACTCTTGATCTCCATCATTTCAAGTTTTAAGGCGCGATTCACACGAGTAAACTAATTACACAGTAGAGCTACAACACGTTCCCCTTCCTCCACTGAAGTGTACTATTTAAAGTACAGCAAACCAATGAACGCTTAGCTTAGTGCTTTATGACTTGCTTTCTATGCAAGAGGTCACAGGTTCAGTTCCAGATTACGTTATTTTTTTAATTCATACAATGCTTTATTTTATATTCTATCTGTCCATTCTTAAAGAAAAACGAACTAACTATTTGGAAGTATAACTATGTATTCTATTATTATTATTATTATTATTATTATTATTATTATTATTATTATTATTATTATTATTATTATTATTATTATTATTATCGTCATCCTGCAGTAGCTTCCATCCTTTCAATCTTGAAGCAAGTAATTCTGCCTTGCTTTTACTTAAACCAAGATCCCGAACCAAATAATTTAAATCCTCCTGTGTTAGAAAGTGATTTTCATTTATAGCATCATCTTCCGTAAAATCTGAATCATTCTGTAAATCCTGAACATCAGAAAGTTCTTCAATCATTGTTATGTGATCTGGTGGAATTGGTATGGGTAAACCTGGCCCATGAAGTAGCCGTCAAATTGCTGAATCTAACATTGGATATTTAACGGTGTGTTTTGACTTGGAAGTTATTCCAGACATATTTGTCAAGCAGAAGTAGCAGTCTGTCAAATGATCCTTAGGTTCGCGCCACATCATTGGGACTGCGAAAGGCATATGACGGGATCCTTTCAACCAGCCAGTTAATAGTGTTAGACATTTGGTACAACAGATTTCCGGGGCCCATATCTTGTTCTTGTCTATTTTGTTGTTAAAATAACAGTGATAAACTCTTCTTATTAGAGGAGTAAACTTTCGCTTCTGCGCTTTGAAAGTGAGCACACCACACAAGAAACAGAAGTTGTTTCTATCGTAAACACACTTTAGAGACATATTTCTTATACAAATACAATTTTACTCATCTCTTTACAATACAATACACTACTTAGTCTTTGCAATACACTTCTATCACAATTCACTTGACTACGGAAGTGAGCACAGAATTAGCTTCTTTCTTTTAAGAAAGCTTCTATTCAACTGCGACCTTAAAACATACAATCAGGGTTTTGTAGGAGAATGTCATTGTTGTAAGTTATGAATTCAAGGCAACAATCGCAAAACATTATTAGTCCATTGTTGGCACAATGAAATTAAATATAAATGTAAAATAAACCTTATAATCATCATGTTATATACCAAAAATGCTAATAAATAGGAAAATAATTATTTTCAAAATTACAAAAAAATGGTGCGTGATGGAAAATTTCTGACTTCATTTTTGGAATCAGCAGATGAAAATACACAAGAATTACCCAAAATCTTTTATGTAACAAAATCACTGTTGACCAGTGTTACATGCTACCAGAGTACTGGAAATACATATATTATACACATATATGCAAAGAAAATATTTACTAGTTATATTCCTCTCCCTTTAAACTAGTTACTGTGAAAATTATTGAGTGTAACATTTAAAATGTATTCCTAGGTATGAAATTTCCATTGAATTCCTTAGGAACAGGGACAGTCGGGGCGCAATACTAGTGAATTGATGGAGAAAGCAGATTTTTCGACTTTGGTGTGAGGATGTGCACGGCGAGGGTGATGACAACATAATACATGTATAGGTAAAGTTTATATTTTAATTATTATTTTTTTAACTTTCCAATATTTACTCCTAAGTTAATTATTGATTTAATATAATTATTTACTTATTAAAATATATGCATAACAACATAATTGAAATCTTTCTGTTTTGTTCTCATTTAAATTGTGTTCTGTACGTCAAGTACAAAATGGAACAAATCACTGTAACCTACTCTAATAGCAACATATTTTCACAACATTGTTTGAAACATAATATCCAGCAAATCTTGTCCAGAACTCGTAGAGGTACAACTGAAAATGCATATGAAATGTTTCCTATGAAATATATTTTATTTTTGCTACTAATATTTACAGACCTCAGACAATGTGATTTTGTGTTTGTTTTCTAGGGTAGTCAAAGGGTAGTTAAAACTATTAAAATATTAATTTTAAAATCAAGCTGATATTTTAAAAAATAGGGAATACTGAATAAAAATACCACATACTTTTGGTTAGATCTACAAACATGTGTATTTATATTGTAATCCTGGAAATAGATAATTACTGTTATTCAATTTAATATTTACTAGTATTGTATTATTACTGTTGTTTTTACCCGAAGAGAACCAAAACTAGCAGCTGCTGCCTTATAACTCAGTGTTGATTCCCTAAATGCCAGAAGAAGACAAACCCGATAACAAATTACCTGGTCCTCCAGGTTGGACATTTTGGCAATGCCCTGTTCTAGAGATATAAAATGTATAGGCCTACTCCTATGACACCAAAAAAGAATAAAGTAGGACTGAATCAATCCGAGCAAAGTTTCAGTTGTAGGCCTACGAGTAATGTAAACAAACCTGATGTATGGATTGCGTTTTCATCGGTCGAACTGATTACATTTAAAAGTGTAACAAAATGTGTTTCGCTTTCTAACACTCGAAATGAATAAAATAAAAATTATATATGTGTTAGGCCTAACTAGCACATGTCTGTTCAAGTTTTGTGGGAGAATCTTAAAATATAGAACCTATAATAATTTTAATAGATTAAATAAGTATTGACCGCGGTGGACTAGTGGCTATTATGCTACTTGCCTCTTCTCCCGTGGACAGCGGGTTCAAACCCGGACGGGGTCGATGAACTGTTTAGGAAGAAAAAATCCAAGGAGCAATTCCTCCGGGGGGGACTTTAAGCCGTGGGATCAGAGTCTGAAGATTTTCAGGCTCATAAAATATACTTAAGCCTGACTAAATTATTTCTAAACAAAAGTTACCTAATTTTCCCTTCCTGGTACTACCTTGGTTTCCTAGTCGTCACTATGAGGACGAACATTGACCATGGGCCAATCTGACATCTATCCGAAAACAAGTGCAACTAAATTAGTATGGTTGAATTTCATCCCTGTAGAGGGAGAATTTACAGGTAAGAAAGAATTTACATATATCTGCTTGTAGATGTAATGATGTTGGAAATATAGGACCCTATCTATCGACATCATGGAAAAAGTGTAAACGTCTGGTTAATTTTTGGCATAAATAAATAAGAAAGGGAACTTACTCAGTATTGATACCATCTTGTCTTGTATTCAGGATTATTTCCGTTAGTTATACGATATAACCTAAGAAGAATGTTTTTATCATTGACACTTCCGTACACTATTGAGTCATCTGGCAGCTAAAATCAACATTTTTGAAATTCATATTAAAGCCCCCTAGAGATTATGTAATAAGATGTTAATTACATATTCTTTTACCTGGCACGTCACGCGTCCTCAACTAAATTATTAAACTTCTTCAAGTTATTCTAATGTTAGAATAATTTAGTTGAGAACGACTGACTTACCAGGTAAAATATATATACATGTATATATATATATATAATTAACATCTCATGGCAGATAAAAGTAACACCACGGTTCCGCCAACAGACGGGGTCGGCGGAGTAATATCTTATGCAAGTTTGTTTACAGTACAACTGGAACTTAGCTCGGATACAATACAGCAGTTAATGAACATTGGATGTTGGGACAATCACCGGATTTCAGACAAGATTAATGTAATTCCGAAAATGAATTAGGGATGAATTGCTGAAATCAGAAGGAAAATAGTAAACCCACAACAGTAATGGATGGATGGCATCAGGAGAAGTATGGAGACAATGGAATTTGCACAAGAAAATGCGGAAGTGATAACATATAATCGAATTACGAATGAGAAACTAATTACCTTTATCGAACTCCTAGCTTCATATACGCTTGGATATAAACTCTCCATATATCCCTAACCTGAGCTATTTTTTTTCGAATCAATCCTTGTATAATCCACTTTCTTCCAGTCATGGCTAATGTATTCTCCCACCTCATTGCTGACTTACCGACTGCTCATTTTCTCTCTGTTTTTCATAAAATGAATTCCCATGACTTTCTGTCATTCCCCATTCGTCTTACTTGTCCTGCCCATCGCAGTCTACGAAATTTAATGTTCTTGTTATATCTGTCTTCCTTTAAAGATAATACAGCGCAACTATTAGTTACTTTTCCACATTCTCCTCACTCATCATTTCTATTTTTGTCCAAAAATCTTCTTAACAACTTTATTATCAAATACCATAACTCGCAATATCTTCTCCTTCCTTAAAGTTAGAACCCAGGTTTCATATCCATATAGCATAACTATTTCATTACTTTCAACTTCGTACAAAATTCTAACAAATATATTAGTAAGCAGACTTACTCCCTATATTGATGACATTCTAGGAGATCATCAATGTGCATTTAGAAGAAACAGGTCTACAACAGATCAGATTTTTAGTATAAGACAGATTTTAGAAAATAAATGGGAATATAATGGTACTGTACATCAACTATATGTAGACTTCAAAAAAGCATATGATTCAATTAAGAGGGGAGAAGTTATATAGTATCCTGCTGGAGTTCGGAATTCCTAAAAAGTTAGTTAGACTTATACGAGTTGTTTCAAGTGGTGGAAATAGTGGGTCTCAAGCTGCAAGTTTAATTATACAAGCAATGGCTTTGGGAGAAGTGAAAATAAAAGATTGGTGGATTGTTATGCGAAGAGAAATTATTTGTGTTTTTTTAGGTAGTATTTTAGGATTAACGGGTTTTATCCGTGTTATAGAAATGGCACAAAGAGTAGGGTGCGTGTAGGCAGTTTTCGGACACTTTTGAAATACAGAATGGGTTGAAGCAAGGAGATGCACTATCTCCTCTACTATTTAATTTTGTACTAGAGCATGCCATTAAATTTTTAGAGAATGAAGAAGGCTTACAACTGAATGGTATTAATAAGCTGTTAGTTTATGCTGATGTTGTAGTATTATTGGCCGATAGCGAGGAGATAGTAAAGGACAACACGCACACACTATTGAGTAACACTAAGAAATTAGGACTGGAAGTAAATATCAATAAAACTAAATATATGGTCACACGTAGAAATTCATTATATAATGGAAATGGACAGCTAATGACAAATGAGGGGAGTTTTGAGGAAGTGGCTGAATTCAAATACCTAGGAACAATAATCACAAATAGGAATGAGATGCACAAAGAAATTAAACATAGGCTCAATTCTGGAAATGCGTGCTATTATGCATTGCAGTGACATTTGATGTCCCAACTCCTTTCAAAAAACGTTAAACTGAAAATATATAAAACTATTATTCTACCAGTTATATTACATGGGTGCGAAACATGGACTCTTACTTTAAGGGAGGAAAGGAGATTACAAGTATTAGAGAATAAAGTACTTAGGAAAATTTTTGGACCAAAGAGAGATGAACAGACAGGTGAATGGAGAAGACTACATAACAATGAACTACATGGTCTGTATAGGAAGCCAGATATAATAAGAACAGTTAAGTCTCGTAGACTGCGATGGGCAGGACATGTTGCACGTATGGGGAATGAAAGACTTGCATGGAAGCTTCTTGTAGGAAAGCCAGAGGGAAAACGCCCAGTTGGTAGACCAAGAATGAGGTGAGAGAATAACATTAATTATGATTTGAGGGAAATAGATTATACAGGGAATGATTCGAAAGCATTAGCTCAGGATAGGGATGTATGGAGAGCTTATGTCCGCGCGGCCATGAACCTACGGGTTCGATAGTGCCAGTGGGTATGTAAGTAAGTAAGTAAGTAAGTAAGTAAGTAAGTAAGTAAGTAAGTAAGTAAGTAAGTAAGCATAACAACAGTTTTATTAAGTTTATATTTGTATAAGAAATTGAGAGGACGAAGTCACTGCACTGTGTAATAGCATTGAGCCTGTGTTTAATTACTTGTGCCTCTCATTCTGGTTCCTAAAAGTATTTGAACTCAGTCACTTTATTCAACATTTTCTTCATTAACTAACCGTTTCCATTATACAACATTCATCAACTATCATAACTAGACATCGGATATATATGGAAATACATGATTTTTTCAGCTTTCATGTATGATATGGAAACAAAGTTGGGAGTACTTTTTAAGTTCACCTCTTTCCGAATGTAAAGTTTTATGGTACATGCACTTTCATATTTAGGGTATTGTAGCTTATTTCATGCTCGTGAATATATCAATCGTTTTTATAGTATTGATTCATATTTTATAAATCAATATAAATACTTTTCAATTTTTATACAACATACCGTTCTCCGTACAAATGGTAGCAGAAGTCATTCAGGAACAGTCTCCTGAAGTAAATGCCTTCATTTCTACCGTGACGAAGGTATTTGTAAATGGTTATAGGGAAGAACTCCCGGAACATCCTCTACCCCCGGGACCAATTATATTCCGCTGAGGTACATGGGTAAGCGCTGCTCTCTTTTATGCGGTCTAAATCCAAATTATTATTTGGTCTGGCTATTACAAAATCGCACTACAAAATTATACCTCGTGCAATACAAAAATTAGAAACGTGTGGTTTGTCCTTTTATGCGTCTGAATGAATCTTTAGGGAAGTGAAAATTGAACTGCAGTGTGCGCCTCCAAATATTGGGAGTAAAAGCCTCCAGTATATTACAAAGAAATCCCGATTCTAATATTTTAGGCTCTGTTAACAAGTGTCTCCAAGGTAACAGTGTAGAACTTCGAGAGGAAATTCCTCCAGAGCTTGTTAGCTCTTATAAATATTGTCCAGTCACGTCTGTGGATGTTGAGAGGTCCTTCTCTGCATACAAACTCGTTATCTGACAAACGTCATAAATTTAATCTTGAAAATTTGAAAACTTATGATCGTGTGCAGTAAATCAAATTGCAGCCCCAGGAAGACACAAGATTCAGTGTGAGTAGATGTATAAAACCATTTACCTATGTATGTGTGTACAGTGTATAATAGCATATTTTAAAGTATTTTACAGCATAAATGCATGCATATTTCAGATGTTTTAGTGCACATACATCCGATGTCTAATCGTAACATCTGTGTAACGTAACTCCGCATAGAAGATGCCGCAACCTATGAAGTGGGTAGCAATTCTGCTAATTCCGGAGATGAAACCAGGAATGTGAAGACAACCTGGTGGAATTGCTAATATATTGCAATGTGTGACTAATAATAGTAATGATAATAGTAATAATAATAATAATAATAATAATAATAATAATAATAATAATAATAATATCTTAATAACTTACCGGGGCTATGGAACCTGTGGGTTCATGGCCGCTCGGAGATACGTTCTCCATACATCCCTTACCTGACCTAATGATTTACATTTCCCTCTGGTTACCCTACAAGTACCTTCCATGCCCCTCTTTCATTCCCCATCTGTGCCACATATCCTGCTCATCGCAATCTATAAGACTTAACTCTTCTTATTGCATCTGATTTTCTATTAAGTTCATCACTGTTACAAATGTTTCTCCTTTCACATGTATGTTTCTCTCTTTTTGATTCGAAAAATTGTCTTTAAAACATTATTCTCAAAGACCCATATTCCTGATCTTTTGTTCTCCCTTAATATAAGAGTCCACGTATCACATCCATGTAATACAACTAGGAGAATAACAGTTTTATATATTTTCAGTTTAAATTTGTTTAAAGAATTTGGAACGACGTGAGTCCCTGTAATATATAATAGCATACGTACATTTCCTGAATTAACCCTTGTTTAACTTATTTGTGCATCTCATTTCTATTTGTAATTATAGTTTAAAGGTAATTCTTTTATTTGAAACACTTTCTCAAAATTTCCCTCATTTGTTATTAACTGTTTATTACTGTTTATTATACCAATATACAGGGCTATTCAGAAAGACGAAACAGACTTCAAACAGTTGAATGCAGGCTTTCACGGCCGGTAATCATGATGTTGAGTGATTCCGGGTTCTGTGGCCGTGGTCCATAGTTGGTGTTGATACCAGACGTTTCGCCCTCAACTGCGGAGGGCATCTTCAGTGGCGAGTGCTTCTAGGCGTGTTTCCTGGTCGGAAGCTCTACTTAGAGTGAACGCTGCGGGTGTTGTATTGATACTAGTGGTGGGAGCAGGGTGAGCGGGCGTGGCTCTTGCTGATTGGCTAATGGTCGTCTCCTTGTTGTCCCTAGTGTTGATGCATTTATTTTCTAGTGTACGGTACCAGGCCTTAGACAGTTTAATACCTTCCTCTTTTCTGTTAATATTTTCCTTATGCTTGTGTATTTCTATAGCCTCTCGATATAATCTAGGGAAATAATAGGAAGTTGTGGCTAAAACTTGTGTATCATCGAATAGAATCTGGTGTCCATTCATAATGGCATGTTCTGCTACAGCCGATTTATCCATTTCTCCTTGTCTGCAGTTTCTTTTGTGTTCTGATAAACGGGTGGCTATACTTCTTTTTGTGGTCCCTATGTATGGTTTACCACACGAACAAGGAAGTCGATATACGCCGCAAGTGGAGAGAGGTGGCCGAGGATCCTTAGCTGAGCGAAGGCAGTCTTCTATTTTTCTTGTAGGTCTGTAAACTGTTTTTATGTTGTATTTTCGTAGGAGTTTTCCGATACGATCTGTGACTCTTTGTACAAAGAGTCACAGATCGTATCGGAAAACTCCTACGAAAATACAACATAAAAACAGTTTACAGACCTACAAGAAAAATAGAAGACTGCCTTCGCTCAGCTAAGGATCCTCGGCCACCTCTCTCCACTTGCGGCGTATATCGACTTCCTTGTTCGTGTGGTAAACCATACATAGGGACCACAAAAAGAAGTATAGCCACCCGTTTATCAGAACACAAAAGAAACTGCAGACAAGGAGAAATGGATAAATCGGCTGTAGCAGAACATGCCATTATGAATGGACACCAGATTCTATTCGATGATACACAAGTTTTAGCCACAACTTCCTATTATTTCCCTAGATTATATCGAGAGGCTATAGAAATACACAAGCATAAGGAAAATATTAACAGAAAAGAGGAAGGTATTAAACTGTCTAAGGCCTGGTACCGTACACTAGAAAATAAATGCATCAACACTAGGGACAACAAGGAGACGACCATTAGCCAATCAGCAAGAGCCACGCCCGCTCACCCTGCTCCCACCACTAGTATCAATACAACACCCGCAGCGTTCACTCTAAGTAGAGCTTCCGACCAGGAAACACGCCTAGAAGCACTCGCCACTGAAGATGCCCTCCGCAGTTGAGGGCGAAACGTCTGGTATCAACACCAACTATGGACCACGGCCACAGAACCCGGAATCACTCAACATCAGACTTCAAACATTTATTTCTTCCAAACTACAACAAATGGACACACAGTTCCAACGCTCCTAAAAAAGAAATGTTTGAAGTTTTAATCACGGCCTCATTGGCGCTGTTGCTTGTCATGTTGATTGTCTGTATTAAAATGGCGACACAACAGGACTTTGGATTGGAAGAGGAAAAGTAGAAGATCAACTTCATTACCGGTGGCCTCCCAGGTCACCCGACCTAACCCTGTGTGATTTATATCTATAGAATTACGTAAAAGACCGTGTTTTTATCCCCCCTATGCCTGACACTCTTGAAAATCTCAGACATCGAATTGTTGAAGTTGTGAATTCGATAACTAGAGACCAGCTGATCGGTGTGTTGCAGGACATGAGCCACCGTTTTGATATTTGTCATGCAATGTATGGTACTCATATTGAATGCATAAAAATAGAAATTTGAACTTTCCTTTCCAGGAACTTTGGGATTGTGTTTATATTTTTTGTATTTGGAAGAAATAAATGTTTGATGTCTGTTCCTTCTTTCTGAATAACTCTGTATGATATATTCCTATGTGTGACCTCACATTTACTTTTATTGATATTATTAATAATACAAATATAATAGCAAATACAGAAGACGAACTTCAAAGGAATATTTTTAAATTACATAATATATGTGAACAATATAATCTCAAAATATCCTAGAAAAACTAAGGTAATGGCATTCCAAGGGAAAAATCAAATCAGATCGAAGATAGTAATAGGAAACAAAATCATAGAACAGGTGAACCATCTCAATTATCTAGGATGTGACATTTCATTTAATTATGATAATGATATAAATAATAAAATAGCAAAATTACAGGGATATGTGGTACGATAAAACGATCACTAAATAACAAAACAACAAGAGAGACCCAATAGAAATTTTATAAAATGTTGGCAGTACCGGTACTGCTCTATGGATCAGAAGCCTGGATACATAAAAAACAAGATCTAAGTAGGATAACGGCGGCAGAAATGAAATTTTTGAGATCTGTTAAAGGGTGCACTAAGGAATACAGGATCAAGAACACAGAAATAAGACAGGAACTTGAAATATTTGCAATAACTGATAAAATAGATACATATAGACAAAAATGGAAGCAACACATAGGCAGAATGAATGAAGATAGATATCCAAAACAAATAACAAAATACAAACCTAAAGGCACCCGAGATGTGGGCAGACCTAGAAAGAGATGGGCGGAAGTCGGAACGGGTCAACAGACCTAATCCATGAATGCAGATGATGATGATGACAAATATAATAACAATAATAGTAAAATTAATAATATAGAAAATAACGTTTTTATTACCAGGTAATTTTTACGCTTCTTAACACCCGACTCTTGAGATGTAATTATTTACTTTATAGAGTGTGTACAATTTGTATGAAACATGTTGTAACATTTCAAGCAATTTCTGATTTGTGTCAAGAATTCTCAGCATAACTAATAATTTGATAAGCTTTAGTTATAACATTTTATACAAACTCTTAATGTTGATTCATACTTCATTAATACTATCGATTGTTTCAAAAAATGAATTAAAACACAATCCTAACGGGACATGAGAGAGAAAGCTACAGCCATTTCTTCAGAGACGCACGACCCGGATTCTGCAAGTTCTGTACGCAGGGAAAATAACGTGTCACAAGAAATATAATCCTCCTTATAAAATTCAACGCAGATAAATTAATATTGACTTAAGTTACATACGTCATTTTTTCACAAACATCTCTATAAATAATTAACCATATTGTGATCCTGCCAGCAGCTTGTCGTTACGACATTCTGGTATACTCTCCTGCCATGGTAGTCCACTTACGAGTATATTAACCAATTCGCCTCCAAAGACGAGTTCTAAATGTGTTTGTTATGGCCGATAATTTCCTTACTAAAAAAAAGTTGATTTTTTTAAAACTGAAATATTTTGTATACACCTTGAAAAGGCGTTCTTTATTTCAACAGATCGGTTGTGATTGACTAGTGATTATCATTGGAGTTTCGCAGGTGCAATTCTGGCTCAGGTGAATGGATTTTAAGGGACATAAAATTCCTGAAAACGTCATTCATGGGAAAGGAAATAAGTCATGGATCCCGTAGCACAGACTTGCAACTCGTAAAACATCCTAAAACCAAAAATAAAATAAATAAATAAAATAAAGAAATGAAATGAAATAGAGAGACCTGTGCGTCAGTCCATTGACGCCTGGATTTGAATTGGACTGTAATTATCCTAGTTGTGTCCTATTTTCTTTTAAGTTTACTTTTTTTAGTATACAGATCTTAGCTTTCTCTTACTTTCTCCACTTCAATAAAATAAATTGTGGATATTTAAATCTTAAGCAAATGGTTAAGAAAGGGAGCCTGGAAGACAGAGTTAAGTTTCCCCGACGACATGATGTGTGATTAATAATAATGAAACACCAGTAGAGTCCTTAAACCTAAACTTAGTTCGAATCTAGATCATGAGCGACAATGGGAAACAAAATTCCAGTGCTCTGACCGGTAATCTAACCCGAGGCTTCAAGAACTCTCTGACCACTAGCTCTAAGGGCTGGTCACCATACATACGTAATTGTATTTATACACTACAACAACACAGAACATGTATTTTCTTATAATTTTTTGATTGTAAAGGTGTGTGTTCAACATTATATCATATCATGTGAGATCTAACTTTAACATCTATACTAATTCGAGCTAAGTTCAGTTGTGATGTAAACAGAGCAGATGTGTGACTGAATTTTACGTTTGAGCGAGCAAGAAAATTTAAATAATGAAAATAAAAATATGTAATATCTAGCACATGTCTACGTATGTTATATAGGAGTCTCTTAAAATACATGTTTATAATTTTACTAGGTAAAATATGCATTGTTTTATTCCCATGCATCCGCAATGCAGAATCCGTTGGAATTTCAGTTGTTTCAAAATGGCCGATTCTCAAGAATTCCTAAAATATTGGAAAGGAAAGCTTTAGAAAAGTCGGACGAATTAAAGTATTTTGAATATTTTCAAAGCTGTTAGTGAGAAATATCCCACATTAGCCTTTGAGGATGTGGTGAAAATAACAGAATTTACAGGTGAGTCAGCATGGAACATATATTCTGCTCATAATGGAATTATATATAAAGGATATCTATCGACATCATGGAAAAAACTTAGGTCTAAATGTCTGATTAGGTATGTTCATATATAATTCTTTGTCATACATAATTAGGAAATGGAAGTTACTAATTATTGGTACCATCTTCCATTCCATCCAATCCGGTAGAATAGGATGTTGTCTAGAAATAATATTTGTATCGGTGACAGTTCCGTGCATAATTCGTTCATGTGGTGAGTAAAAGTAGCATCACAGTTCCATCAACAGATCGAGTCGGAGGAGCAATAACTTAAACAAGTTCTTCATAGTACAACTGGAACTTAGCTCGAAATTAGTGCAGGTCATATGTGTGTATTTATTTCACTGTATGTTTGTTTATATAATGTAGACCTAATTATATTATGAAATGGTGAACACGATAAAATAGGCAATTTTTAATGACATTACAAACCAGAATTTGTCTTGATGTTCGAGGAAAAAACCAGAGAAAAAGTCGGGACCTATCAACATAGGCTATTTGAATCCCAAAATTTACCGCTTGAGCCACCTCGCTCTATGTCCACGTGTGGAATAAAATACATAACCTCACATTCCCCAGTCTTAATGGAGATATAATGTACATAGAGAAAACAAAGATTTTAAGGAGAAGAAGTCAGAAATAATAAAAAAACAGAAGAAAGACATTAAAAACAAAATACTGTTAGAGTGCATAGCCTACTGCCTCAGTACAACAACTAGACATACAATATGTGATCATACTAGAAATAAATTATAAAATGGGATTTAATAAAAATGTTTCAAATATTTAAGAAGTGCCGGAATTCAAATATATAGGAAAAATAATTACAAACAACAATGATGCGAAGAAAGAAATTAACATAGGCTAACTTATGTAAATTCGTCCTATTATGACTACAGTAATTCTAGCCATCTCTCCGTTCAAAAAACATATCTTCAGCTAAAACTCTATAGGCCCTAACATGATTATTCTCCGAGTATGCGAAACACTGTCACGTAGTGAGTTAGTTCATAAGAAACATTTACACCCAATAGGAATTCCACAAAGATGCTTGATGGGTATTTGTGTTTCTCAAGTCCCCAGAAACTATACTAGCAATTGTATAGTTTCATAGTAATTGTAACTCGCCCTTGCTTGCAACACAAAGAAGGAATTCAGAAGAGAATATCAAATGTTGGTAGAGTAATTTTGACTTTTCAGCGTTAGAAATGGTGGAAGAGAGATCAACGGGTAGGAGGAACACTTTAGCCGTAGAAAAGTCGACTCTCACACGGGAGAAATGTTTAAATAAATCAATACGTTTAATCAGTGTTACGTCATTATTAATAAAAAACGACAGTCTTTAAAACTAAAATAATTAGTGTCGCAATCATAATCTAGTGGAGAAAGAACCAACAATTTCGCCCAGAGACCTCGTCTTACAAGCTTTACATTATATTACGTGTCGTAAATCCAGACAGGTGGTACTGGTTTCTAGTCCTTTACGACGGAACATATTGTTGACGCCTCAGGTTAGCTGCCTTGAGTGTTTAGCGAGATATGTCAGTGTTGGCTAACCTGAGTCTTGTCATGGATTGAACTGCGTTGTGGACTCATCATTCTTGTTGTGTGTGTAGCTCGTAGATAGCGGTCGTGTTTTGTGTTGCTCCTCGGTACAATAGTGGTTTAGCATCAACAAGAGCTTCGAAATAACTGTTAGTGAGAATTAATGCTAGAGATTAACAGCCGTACATTATAAGGTGTTCGTAAGTGAAATATAAGTGAATGCTTCTGCGTGAGTAATTGAAACGAGAGGACTGAACACGACGTGATCACGTGGTGATCGTAATGTATATGATTACTTATCTTGTTGAAATATAGTCTTAGTTTCCTATGTCTAATCCCTTGAGTCACAATAAATAAACTCCTAAATATACAGTCCACTTCAGAGAGAAGAACTTTATAACTACTTACAGGTTTAGAAATAAAGTTCCGTGAACAATTAACCTGTATGTGTAGTAAGTGTATATTATCCTCTACATATTTTTGGTCCTCCGGGCCGGATGTAACAGTCGCCTTGTGAAAAGTCGTAATATTGTGACACAAAAACAAAGAACAGTGAAAGCGTTACCACGTGGTGTTACCGTGATCAACTAGCGGACCGCGACCCCCTTGCAGAACTTCGAGCTTCGAGAAGTCTAGTTCCAGTTCAAGGAAATATCATTTGATAGTGAATTGTCTTCGAGTGAGCTATCCTTTGATATCAACGGTGCTGTGACCTTCTAGTAACGTGGTGGTACGTTCTAGAGTACCATAGATGTCTGGTCGATTGGAAATCATAGTAGAGGCCTGAAAGATAAGTTACTATTGCATGCTTGTATCTCCTATCTTAGAGTTGATGTCTCACCTCATTCCATAAACCTAGACTGGAAATTTAGAGAACAAATTGACTAATTTAATCTGAATTAGTATTGAGTCGAGCTGACATTATATTTCAAATTGCCTTTTTAGTTGTGTGATTTATATATAATTTAATTATTCAATAAAATATTTGATGTGTTATATTGTTCGGTAATTGGTTATTGATCAAAATGTCATTTGAAAGTGAGACAAAGGCTATCCAAAAACGAGGCATTCTTAAAAGAAGCCTTACTAATTTGGAAAATTATATTAATAGTGAAACCATTTCCCTAAACACATTAGTAGCTAGACAAAATAAACTAGGAGATATTTGGGAACAGTTTGAGGCAGTTAAGAATTTCTTAAAGCTTGAAGTGGATTCAAAGCCAGGTCAGGATCATGCAAGGGATCATGAGGATTTTGAAAATAAATATTATGAGTTGTGTGGCAAGGTTCAGGATTTAATAGAAAGTCTTCAAAAACCCACAGATAGTCATGGTTTTGATGATTCACGTGCATCTAGTAGATCGAGTTGAGGGTTTAAGTTACCGGCTATTCAGATTCCCCATTTCCAAGGAGAATTGACTGAATACCTCTCGTTTAAGAATACTTTTGAGTCCCTTGTGATTAACAATACTAACTTAGATAATGTTCAAAGGCTTCATTATTTATTATCATCACTTGAAGGCGAACCTAGGCAATTACTCAGTAATTTAGCGATAACTAAAGGCAATCTTGGTACGGCCTGGAAGTTAATTCAGCAAAGCTGCGACAACAGACGCATGATATTGTCTCAGCATGTTAAGTGCTTACTCAGTAGTACAGGTACTGCTGCAGAGTATAGGAAGGTACTTAACCAAGTAAAGGGCAATATTAATGACATAGAGAAACTTCAGAGTGATGTTCTGTTATCAGATCTAATGTTGCAGGAAGTTATATCGAGAAAAATGAAAAGTATTCATAGGTCAGAGTGGGAAGCTAAACATGGTGCTACGGATATCCCTAGTTTAGTCGATTTTATGGAATTTTTGGAGAGAAAGGCTCAAACCTTGAGCTCAGTGAATGTAAAAACATTGTAGTAAATGAGAAACCAGATGTAAAGCCTAAAGTCAAATCCTTCCATATTGCTAATGACAACAAATCAAGATATTGCCATAATTGCAAATCAAACAAACATAATTTACCAGATTGTGAGGAATTCAACCAATTAACAGTAGATGAAAGAGTACATTCAGTTGGTCAGATTAGATTATGTTATAATTGCTTTTCAAAAGGGCATACAGCGAGATTTTGTAAAGAGAAACCTTGTTCCAAATGTCAACGCAAACACAATACTCTAATACATTTTGAAAGAAAGCCTAATGTTGAGCATCCAGCTGTTGTGTCTCCCACTGCTATGAAGATAACCTCCGGGCTAGGCTCAAACGTACTTCTTAGCACTGCCTGTGTTAATGTGAAAGATAAATCAGGGCGGTTAGTTAAGGTTAGAGCGTTACTGGACTCTGCCAGCCAGTTATCTTTTATGACTACAAATCTGTTGAGCAAGTTAGGTCTTGCAACCCAATCGTGCAAACTTCCTATTGTAGGTATTGGAGACTCAGATGTCTCTCCAGTCAGTCTTACTTGTAAGGTGCAATTGTTGTCCAGAGTGTCTAACTATAGGTTGAACTTGAATTGTGCTGTCGTAGATAATATCACATCTCAATGTCCTGCCACCTAGGAGATTGATCATTCAAACTGGAATATTCCGTCTAACATGGTGTTGAGTGATCCAAACTTTAATAAACCTGCTACGATTGAACTTCTTCTCGGCGCAGACGTGTACCATGATATTGTTTGTTCTGAGACTTTGAGAAGGAAGGGATACCCCACGTTGATCAAAACAGAGTTTGGTTACATATTTTCAGGTGCCTTTCCTGAACTTTGTAATAAGAAAAGAGTAGATCCTCGTTCGGTAAACTTTGTGAAAATTGATTCTCTGGATAAAAAACTGGAAAGGTTCTGGCAGCTAGAAGAACTGCAAAACCCTGTTCTTAGTCCAGAAGAGAAAGCGTGTGAACAACATTTCGTTGAAAACGTCCAAAGAGATGAATCTGGTCGTTTTATTGTGAAGTTACCTATACGTCTTGATGTTCCTTCGGTCGCTGAATCTAAGCATATTGCTATTAAGAGATTTAAGCACATTGAGAGTAAGCTTGATAAACATTCTCAATTAAAAGAACACTATGTCGGATTTATGAGAGAGTACAGCGATCTAGGAGACATGGAGCTTGCACCACCCTTAGAAGGAAACAAAAGTACCTTCTACTTACCGCATCATTGCGTAATTAAAGAGTCTAGTACAACGACCAAATTACGAGTAGTTTTCGATGGAAGTTGCGAATCTTCTAATGGAGTTTCCTTGAATTCTACGCTCATGGTTGGACCGTCTATACAACCAGAACTATTGTCTACTGTCATTAGATTTCGTACTTATCAGGTTGCGCTATCTGCCGACATAGCAAAAATGTATCGTTGCATATTGGTGCACCCCGACGACAGGGACTTGCAACGCATCATCTGGCGTGAGTCACCTGATGAGGCTTTAAGGGAGTATCGTCTTACTACAGTGACCCATGGCACTGCTCCAGCGTCGTTTCTAGCAACAAGATGTTTGCTTGAATTATCTAAGCAATGTAAGTAATCACATCCTATCGCCTCTGATGCCATACAGTCTTGTTTTTATATGGACGATTTCATTAGTGGTTCGGACACCGTGGAAGGTGCACAAGAATTACAAGGTAAAGTATCTTCTGTGCTAGATAGTGCCCAGTTTAATTTAAGAAAATGGACGTCAAATTGTCCAAACGCTCTTGCTAATGTTCCCGAAGAAGACAGAGAAACTCTAACCCCTTGTAATCTTACTAAAGAGGAAGCAGTCAAAATTTTTGGTATCATATGGCATCCTTCTTCTGATGAATTCCAAATTCAGATCAAGATCAATCCAGATCAAGGAAGGATCACCAAGAGAAACATTCTTTCCACTGTAGCTTCAATATTTGATCCGCTTGGTCTCTTGGGGTGTGTGGTAGTGAAGTGTAAACTCATCATCCAAGCTCTTTGGCAGTTAAAGGTAGAATGGGATGAGCTATTAGAACAATCTTCTTCTATAGTACAACATTGGTTGGAAATCTGTAATGATTTGTGTGTGTTAAATAAGATTCGTGTTCCTAGAAAGGTAATGCCCTATGTTAATGCAAAATGTGTGGAAATACATGGCTTCTGTGATGCTTCGGAATCTGCCTACGGCGCCTGTATCTATATTCGTAATGTATCTCAAAACAATCAAGTATCAGTGCATTTGTTGTGTTCTAAGTCCAGAGTTGCACCATTGAAGCAACAGACTATTTCTCGTTTGGAACTCTGCGCCGCGTTGTTACTTGCTAATTTGATGTCCAAGGTCATTGAGTCTTTAAAACGTTCTGTACCATTTGCTACGTATTATTGGACTGACAGTACAATAGTCCTGTGTTGGTTACAAAAAACCCCATCTACTTGGAAAACCTTCGTTGCAAACAGAGTCTTCGAAATACAGTCTCTAACTAGTAGCTCAGAATGGAGACACGTATCTACTCTGTGTAATCCTGCTGATCATTTATCAAGAGGTGTCAATCCTTCAGAATTGTCATCTTTGAATGGTTGGTGGAAGGGACCTGAATGGCTCCATGAATTCGCTCCGACTTATACTGATTTCGTTGACAGTGATTCGCCAACTAGAGTGGACTCAGAATTGAAGACGAAAATTTGGGTACTGATGTCTAAAGTACAAGTGCCTGAATTTGAGAAGTACTCTTCATTTCTTAGACTGAAACGAGTATATGGATATGTACTGAGATTCATCCATAATACTCGTAATAGAGACAAATTATATTCCGGTTCCTTGACTTCAATCGAGTTGAAACGAACGGAACTAATGGTGGTGAACCGTCTTCAAGCCATTGAATACAAGAGGGAAATCCACGAGTTAACTTCCAAGAAACAAGTAGATTCTTCCAGTGACTTGAGGTCACTTGACCCATTCCTGGATAAAAATGGACTTCTCAGAGTTGGTGGCCGTCTTGAGAATTCTCCGTTGACATTTGATGAGAAACATCCAATCATATTACCAGCTAAAAATGTTGTGACTAAACTGTTAGTGAAGCATGAACATGAGAGGTTACTTCACTCCGGTGCTCAAGCAGTTCTGTGTTCACTGCGCACCCGTTATTGGATACCTCGTGGTAGAAATACTATTCGTGCGGTAATTAGGTCCTGCTACAAATGTTTCAGAGTTAAACCACCCCGAACTAGTCAGATGATGGGACAACTTCCTGAGTATAGAGTAGAGCAAAGTCTTCCCTTTTTCAAGGTAGGTTTGGACTACGGAGGTCCAATTGTAATCAAGGGAGACAACCCCAGATCCAAAGTGAAATTCAAGGCTTACATAGCACTTTTTGTATGTTTAGTAACCAAAGCTATCGATTTAGAAGTTGTCAGGAGCCTTACTACTAAGACTTTATTGCTGCCCTCTATAGATTTGTTGCCCGCAGAGGACGCCCTTGTCTCATATTGAGTGATAATGGTTCAAATTTCGTTGGGGCCAATAACGAGTTATTGAATTTTGTAAAGAAACATGCGAATTCTATTACTGAGAACATAGCAAATATGAACATTGAATGGAGATTTATTCCTCCTTCTAGTCCCCATTTTGGTGGACTTTGGGAAGCAGGAATAAAATCGGTTAAATCCCTTATGAAAAAGACTATAGGTAAAACTATTATTAGTTTTGAAGAATTGTGTACTTTGTTGTGTCAGATCGTGTCTGTACTAAATTCTAGACCTATCTGCACGCCCAATGAATCCCATGAAGAAATGTACCTAACTCCAAGTCACTTCCTGGTAGGTAGACTATTAACTAGTACTATTTCTCCTGATATAGCCAACTGTCCCCTTTCCTACGATGCAAGGTGGAAGGTAGTTCAAGCTCTCTACAGGTCTTTCTGGCAACAGTGGTCCAGACAATACCTGCAGTCGCTTCAGCAAAGGAGGAAATGGATGTCTGCCGGAAGATGGTGCCCAGCTGTCGGCGATCTTGTGATCCTTCGGGACGACAACTTACCACATCTGGTGTGGAAAACTGGTGTGATCCAAGAGCTTCACCCTGGGATCGACGGGGTGGTACGAGTGGTCACCATTAGGACTAAAACTGGATCATTTCGACGAGCCATTGTGAAACTTGTCCCCTTACCCAGTTGTGTTGAGAGATTCACCGATGTATCAAATCGTGAGAGCTCTCAAAGGGGGGAGTATGTTGACGCCTCAGGTTAGCTGCCTTGAGTGTTTAGCGAGATATGTCAGTGTTGGCTAACCTGAGTCTTGTCATGGATTGAACTGCTTTGTGGACTCATCATTCTTGTTGTGTGTGTAGCTCGTAGATAGCGGTCGTGTTTTGTGTTGCTCCTCGGTACAATAGTGGTTTAGCATCAACAAGAGCTTCGAAATAACTGTTAGTGAGAATTAATGCTAGAGATTAACAGCCGTACATTATAAGGTGTTCGTAAGTGAAATATAAGTGAATGCTTCTGCGTGAGTAATTGAAACGAGAGGACTGAACACGACGTGATCACGTGGTGATCGTAATGTATATGATTACTTATCTTGTTGAATTATAGTCTTAGTTTCCTATGTCTAATTCCTTGTGTCACAATAAATAAACTCCTAAATATACAGTCCACTTCAGAGAGAAGAACTTTATAACTACTTACAAGTTTAGAAATAAAGTTCCGTGAACAATTAACCTGTATGTGTAGTAAGTGTATATTATCCTCTACACATATACATTTTTGGATTGGATTTTAGGTTCTTACCTTAAAATCCACATGAGGAATACGATTGTGATGCTATTAGGCTTAACATCAATGCTATAAGTAAAGTAATATTTATTGCGTCGGCCACGGTGGACTAGTGGTTATGCTAACATACTAACGATTTTTACGTCCTAGTCTAGCAAGATCGATTTCAGCGACCAAGAAGAAGGAAAATAATATATATATATATATATATATATATATATATATCTAACCGTGTTCATATTACATTCTTCAGGTCATATTATCCCAAATTGTAACATGTCACTTTTTAAAAATATAATTGTTCTTACGAATATTTAAACATGAGGAAACTTGTTGTAATTTGATATCTAAATCGATATGAAACCTTTTCCCCCACACCCCAAAAATAATTTTATTAAAAACAGATAAATTTCACAATAGTAAATTACAACGCGATGATGGTAAGTAGTTTTTATAGAAGCGATTAAAAACCAAGCGATAGCAAGGTATTTGATATCCGAGTTTATGTGAAACACTTCGCAAACGTGTTTTGTGCATATTTTTTTGAGGATCGTGTTATCATAATAATAAAAAAAGTAAAATAATAACATGTTTGTTGGAAATATGTTTGTTCATTACAAACAACTGACTGTCGTTAGAAGTCTGACGAGTGTATATACGGTAAATGCCGAAAATTATTTAGTTGAGACTACAGCATGCCGTGACAACAATCAGGAATAAAATGACGGCAATTGTGAATGTATTTTTTTTATATTGCTTCAAACAAATCTCAATTCACTTAAAATGCAGTGAGTTTGGTATAATATACATCCACACTACCTTTTGAATATATATCTGTCTATATGTCTACATTGTACGAAGTATAAAAAAACGGCAGTGGATTTACTTCCCACCCTAGTGTTTAATTTATTATATTACAGTACAGTTATTTAGTTATTTATAGGTTGGCAACCCAGAAATTTTGGAAATAGAATTTTCATTCAAGGTCGCCATTTCTATTAAGTACGACAGAAAGCAATATCGTATTAAAAAAATTGAAAAATGACCTTTGTTGCTAAGGGATAACAATAATGTTGACGTAATAACTGTATCGTAACGAAGCAACGTCACTAAATCTGAAAATACAAGATATTTTTACAAATTAAATTTATAATATAGTATTTGGCAGATTGAATTCAGAAGCGTTTCAGCTATGATGAATATATACCGTGAAAAAGTATGTATAGACCTTCCTGTATCAGGTAAATATTTAACAGTTCCGATCCGATTGAGGGTCTTTCCACTTTTTCAGCGGTTGCCCTTTTACCAGCCGGCTGCTGGCCCTTCACATCCACATGTGTCAATCACAGAGGTAGATGATCAACAGCCAGTGTAGGGGTGACATGTGGTTAGCATGTCGAGTCCCCCAGCCGTTATAGCTGGTTCTTCAACCTGGAGCCGCTACTTATTGTAGCTACCCAATTGCCTCACGATGCTGGGTGGGCACCGGTCCCATACTGGCCGAAATACCATGAGAAAATTTCTTCCCCCATGGAGACTCGAACCAGCGCAAGTCCCGTAGCTCTGCGCCAAGGCTTCCTACCTTAACCACTCGGCTACGGCGCGGGATAATATTTAACAGTTAAAATCTTTAAATAGAGGGTACAAGGAAAAATCCACCATTGAAGAAATGCCTTGAGGCGATTAGAAACAAAGGAGTGTAAATGAGTTTTTTTTTTCTCTTGAAAAAATGAGTGTGTAATGGCAATAATATATTTTTCTAATTATCTGGGAGAAAACACGCATCGCCCGCAGTTATCATTTTGAATTACCTGTCATTTTCTTATACAACTTTAACTTTAAAACTGGTTTCCCAATACTGCACAACTTGTGCTTTTGCTTCTAACCTCCTCAATTATAGGCCTACAACGTACCTACTTTTTTTAATATGTGCCTAATTTGGAAGGCAAATAAACCCATGATTATGCAGTTTCTTTTAATCTTTGGTACTCCTGAAATATAGTACTTTACATTGAGAATCTAACGGAAACTCACGCTCTATTTGAACAATAAAGTGACCAACCTATCCTTCAAATGTGTATTAATATATCACGTGATAAACTACATATATGCATTTGAAATCTAACTCATTTAAAATCAAAACAAATTTAACTCAAATATCCAAATATTATGTTTTCATTCTTGTGCATAACATTTTCTTTCATTCTGTTTTTAAAGTAAACATCCCCGTTCTTTCAAATAAACAAAACTTCATGCCGCGAGGGACTTGCAAGACAATTGATCTATTAATTGGCTGACCTCTTGTGTCATTTTATAGAGGTAGGTAAAAGTGTGTAAAGTGATCCCACTACAGACCATAGACGATAATGTAAACAGTATATGGTTGGTATGTTGTCTGGAGGTCTCCTCATTTTTTTTTGCCAAATGCCCCAGGCTTGTCTTTCGACATTCCTGGTTTCTCTCTGGCATGGCGTACTTGTAACCCACTTCTGAGGTTGGGGCGCCTGAAAGGCGGGGTTACGTTGCCCCGATGATATGATGGTGATGATGATGATAATGGTGCGCCAGGAGAGTCCCTAATCCTAAGCTTATCCTAAGATGAATATGAATGATGATGATTGCGATGGTCATATGATTTCGGGGACCGTTTGGGCCTTAAAGATTTCCTGACATTTGTCTTACAGGTGAGGTAAAACCCCAATAAAAACCTCACCCAGAAAAACTGTCCCGACCGGGGATCGAACCCGGGCCCGCTGCGTGACAAGGCAGCACGCTACCTCGAGAACACAGCGGTGGACTGTCTCCTCATTCTTATAGAGCTGCTCAAATTCATCGCGATCCTGGATGAACACCGAGATCCTAACTAACTAACTGGCTCTATCCAACTCGTAGGTTTAAGGTTGCGCGGACATATGCTCTGCATACATCCCTATCCTGAGCTAATGTCTTCCAATCATCCACTGTGTAATGTACTTATCTCAAATCGTTCTTGGTCTACCAACTGGACATTTCCCCAAGGACACCGATCCCCTAATGACCAATATTCCATGAGAAAATTCCTTCTCCATAGGGACTTGCGGACGGGTGCCAAGACATGATACATTAGGTCATTGGATTTTTCGATTCCTGTATTAATTATTATATGGAAATTTCCGCATTAATGATTTACTTCCGCCTATTGCTTGCTTTGTACATTAACTGCAGGTTATCTACTTATTTATAATATCAATCTTATTGATTTTTCTCCTTTAATAATTCTCTATGTTTTGCAAGTTAATACATGACATTCAGACTACAATATTATACACTACATAAGTTAGTTATTTCGGTAGATCAACATAATGTTTCAGGTCTAGTTTAATGTAAAAGTTAACACAACAAATTTCATAAAACATCACGAAACCTCTTGAAAGAAGTGAGTATGTGAAGGCATCAAGTTATCTGGTGGAAAGCACTCATCACCCCAAGTTATATATTTGTAAATGCGTAAAGCGAGGTTGAAATGGCGATAGAAAAACTGAAGATGTATAAAGCATCAGGTTCACATGAGATCCCAGGAGAACTGATAAAATCAGCAGGTGAAAATTGATGGACAAGATACGCCGGTTGCTTAATATGATTTGGGAAAAAGAAGCTCTTCCAGATGTATGGAAAGAATCGAATATCGTACCAATTTATAAGAAAGGAGATAAAACTGATTGCAACAACTACAGGGGCATCTCATTACTTTCAACTTCGTACAAAATTCTAACCAATATATTAGTAAGCAGACTTACTCCCTATATTGATGACATTCTAGGAGATCATCAGTGTGCATTTAGAAGAAACAGGTCTACAACAGATCAGATTTATAGTATAAGACAGATTTTAGAAAGGAAATGGGAATATAATGGTACTGTACTTCAACTATATGTAGACTTCAAAAAAGCATAAGATTCAATTAAGAGGGAGAAGTCATATAGTATCCTGCTGGAGTTCGGAATTCCTAAAAAGTTAGTTAAACTTATACGAATGTGTCTAAATGGCGCAAAGAATAGAGTGGGTGAAGGCAAACAGTTTTCGGACGCTTTTTAAATCCAGAATGGGTTGAAGCAAGGAGATGCACTATCTCCTCTGCTATTTAATGTTGTACTAGAGCATGCAATTATATCTCTAGAGGATGAAGAAGGCCTAAAACTCAATGGTATTAATAGGATATTAGTTTATGCTGATGATGTAGTGCTATTGGCCGATAGCGAGGAGATACTAAAGGACAACACGCACACACCATTCAGTAACACTAAGAAAATAGGACTGGAAGTAAATATCAATAAAACTAAAGATATGGTCACACGTAGAAATGCATTATATAATGGAAATGGACAGCTAATGACAAATGAGGGAAATTTTAAAGAAGTGGCTGAATTCAAATACCTAGGAACAATAATCACAATTAGGAATGAGATGCACAAAGAAATTAAACATAGGCTCAATTCTGGAAATGCATGCTATTGTGCAATTCAGTGACTTTTGATGTCCCAACTCCTTTCAAAAAACGTTATACTGAAAATATATAAAACTATTATTCTACCAGTTACATTATATGGATGCGAAACATGGACTCTTACTTTAAGGGAGTAAAGGAGATTACAGGTATTTTAAAATAAAGTACTTAGGAAAATTGTTGGACCAAAGAGAGATGAAGAGACAGGTGAATGGAGAAGACTACTTAACAATGAACAAGTTGGTCTTTATAGGAAGCCAGATATAATAAGAACAGTTAAGTCTCGTAGACTGCGATGGGCAGGACATGTGGTACGTATGGGGAATGAAAGACGTGCATGGAAACGTCATGTAGGAAAACCAGAGGGAAAGCGCCCAGTTGGTAGACCAAGAATGATGTGGAAGAATGACATTAACTATGATTTGAGGGAGGTAGATTATACAGGGAATGATTGGAAAACATTAGCTCAGGATAGAAATGTATAGAGAGCTTATGTTCGCGCGGCCATGAACCATAAAGTAAGTAAGTAAAGTGATCCTATTACACGTCTCAGAGAGCTGTTGAAAAAGTAGGAGATTGTGGTTGACACCTCTTTAGACAATTGGAGACTATTTATCTCCCAAGTTTTCTGTACTGCGTGATGGACATCTTTAGTTAAGGGAATATATCTGGTACTGATTGATTTTAGAGGCTGAGTAAAACCCAGTAACATGATCCTTCTTCTTCATCTTCTTCTTCGGATTTCCCGCACTTACAGGTTTGCCGTCTTCAGTTTCCATTTATCTCTATCATTCCAATCTCCCTCTTCCAAATTCACATCATCCATTATAGTTGTGACGTAGGTTTTCCATTTCCATCTTGGTGTGCCACGTTTATTCCTTCCAGGGGGTGACCATTGATATATATAGTTTTTTTGGCCAGCTTCCATTTTCCATTCTTTGCACATGGCCAAACCACTTAAGCGTTTGATTTTCAATCCTCTTAACAACAAATGTGGAGACATTCATTTCTCTCCAAAGGAATTCATTTATTATTTTATCCTGTCTTATTTTTTGGAGGCTGACATGATCCTACCACAATTTTTGTCAAGTGGTAAAACCCGTGACCGCATCTGGAATCGAAATTCGTGCCCTCCCGGCTTGTAGTCTGTTGCCTTAGCAAATTATTCAACGTGTTTCCAACTATTTTTTTTTCAGAATATTTTAATTAATTTTCCTGTTCAAGCTAATGTTGATAGTCTTATTTAAAACACTAGTTCATCCTCTTTTTATGTTTATTTTATTTATTTATTTATTTATTTATTTATTTATTTATTTATTTATTTATTTATTATTTATTTATTTATTTATTCTACCATAATTGGACTTCCTTACTTTTGTGCTGAGCGGATGAAAAAAAATGTGAACGAAAAATAAACATTAAATAGGTATTAATACAACCTTTGAAATAATTGAACGAAGCCACTGCGCATGGCCAGAGGTCGGTTGTTTGGTTCACAAGTATACAACTGTTTGAGAAACTAAAATCCGTTCTATTTCGTTGTGTGTCTTGCAATGGGAAATAATGTCGCGTACATAAGTAGTTCGGTAAATGCTGTAAATAAAACAAAGCAAAAAATAAAACAAAACAAAGAAAATTAATTGAGATAAGGACGAGAGAGACGGTGGGATCGAACACGCGACCTGCTGCATGGGAAACTGAAGTTCCTTCCACTAGACCACAACCGTTCCCTGCTAGAACCTTTCTGTATGAAGCGATGCAATACTCCAGGACTTACGTGTATAATGAAATTATACATTAACTTGTCTTAATTTAAATTAATCAGACGCAATTTACGTTATTAGTGGAAATAATCTTATTGAGCCTTGTGTTTTTTAAACAAAGTGACGAGAATTTACAATCGGTATTCACTATATATATATATATATATATATATATGTGTGTGTGTGTGTGTGTGTATACATGTGAGTGTGTGAGCACTTTCCTTTAATTAATTAATTAATTTCCCTATATGTATACAAATTTATTTATACAACATAGCCTGGTAACGCATGGGCATTAAAAAAATTACGACGTAATTTTAAAAAAATTCCCGATCAGAATCGAACCTGGGCCTGCGTCGTCGCAAGAAAGCATCTTACCGACTGCTCTACTGAAGCAAACGACACAAATACTGCATCAGAAGTAAGCGCTAATTTACTAGTGATTGGTTTAAGAGATCATTACTTGCTTTCAGTCATCTGATAACTCTCTTAACTTAGGAATTCAATTAATAAATGTATTTGTTGAAATTGTTTCAATAACGATTGGTATAAATGTATGATTGTCCCCTCATTCCGCCCGATTTGACCTCAAAGGAGACAGCACGTGTAACAACTTACTCGTGTGAATCGCTCTTCAAAACTTTTAACTTTCCACCATCAAGAGTTGCGCCATCAATTTTTCGAAGGCTGTAAATGTGTTAATCATCCTGCCAGTGTAGAGGTGACATGTGGTCAGCATATCTGGTCCACCAGCCGTTATAGCTGGTTTCCTCAACGTGGAACCGCTACTTGTTGTAGCTACCCAAATTCCTCACGATGCTGGGTGCTATTTTAGAATACTATCACCCCATCACCAGTCAGACTCCAACACAAATAAACACTCTGCATTTTGATGAATACATTTTAAAACTAACAACGTGTAAAGTGGCGTGTGGCGTGCAATGAGAAGTTAGAACACGTGTTACATAAACATGCTGACAAACAAGTAACTGAGCGCGGATAATGTTCTCTACGTCAGAGAACTGCCGCATCACAGGTTAAAATCTTCCTACTCTACACTGAACATTTTCTAACTAAAAGAGACGCAACAATTAAACGAGTTGATTTCACTTGTTTCTGTTTATTTTCGTGAAACCGGAACGAGCCAACAAGCTTAATCCCTGGATGATGATAATGATGATGTTAAAAGTTAGTAAATAATCGTATCCTTCAGATGATGTCCTGGTGGAGTGGCTTAAATGACTCCAAGAACTATGTCGGGGTAGTATTGTTGCCGATAGATGATAAGCCAGACGATATAAGTACCTTGGTCGTAAGAATGACCATCATTCACCGTGAAAATACAACCATCAAGAAACGCGGACATGGGTTCCACTGACGTTAAATTTTCCGGAAGTAAAATAGTTCCCCATTCGGTTCCCCGGGAGGACTACTTCAGAAAATCCATGTCAAAAGCTAAAAAGCAGGCACATGTTCCTAGAAACATGGAACATGTCTCGTTCCTATTTGTGATTATTGTTCCTTGGTATTTAAATTCAGCTACTTCCTCAAAATATCACTCATTTGTCATTAGCTGTCCAATTTGTTCATATATTGGTTAAATATTTTTTTTAGAATATTACAAATATGGTCTTCTAATGATGAAATGTATCCACTTTACCAGCCAGTTTGTAACTCTAGAAATTACTGAAATGAGGATTTTTTAAAATAATAAAATGAACGGCTCCATGTAAACTATACGACCAATTCATTGGTAATATCGAAATCGGGGGTTCATGGCAGCGTGGACGTAAACTGTCCATAAATCTCTTTCCTGAGTTAATATTTTCCAATCATCTCCTGTTAAATTCACCTCACAGAATGATGCTTTATGTTTCTCTCCAATCTCATTCTTCACTTACTGCTGGGCGCTTACCCTCTGGTTTTCCATTTTCCACGCCAATTGTTCATGTTCCATCCGTGCCACACGTTCTGCCCATCTCAATCTACCAGACTTCTATGTTCACTTGTCTATTTGTCTCTCTTTGGTTCGAAAAAATTGTTAGTAACTTTATTCTGAATGCTCGTAATCTTTTCTCCTGCCTTACAATAAGAGCGCATGAACCGTTATATATAATTTTAGGTTTAACTTTTTTTTGAGAAGCTGTGATGAGGAGAGTTCCAGTAATGCATAACAGCACGCATTTCTCAAATTGAGCATATTTCTTATTTCATTAAGTCATCATCATCACTCCAGGGATTAGGCAATTGCCCGTTCCGACTTCATAATGCATCAGCCCAACGGCTTCTAGGTCTTCCAACATTACGTCTTCCTCTTGCATGATAATTTCTTGCTAACAATGGATATCTCTCCTTACTCATTCCATCCATGTGATCAATCCATTTCTGTCTGTAATTCGTGACTTTATCCAATAAAGGCTGTACTTTCAATTCTTCTCTTATATCCTCATTTCTTATTCTATCAAGTCTTGTACATTCTTTTACTTGTCTTAGGAACCTCATCTCCGCCGTCTGTATTCTATTCTTCTGTTTTTCACCGGAGCCCAAGTTTCACATCCATACAATATTGTGGGAACCGCCATAACATTATACATTTTTATCTTGGTTTCTTTTCTAATTCTATTATTGAATGTTCTCTGTATTGTTCCACACACCGTCTGAAATTGATTTATTTTGGAGTCAATATCTCTTTCCGCATTTCATTAAGTAATTCTGGAAATAAGTGCCAGCATGCATTACAGAGACCCAATTCCTTAAAAAAAATGTTAAGTTGAAAATATACAAAATGTTCTTCTGCCAGTTATATTACATGGTTGTGAAACATGGACTCTTGCTTTAAGGGAGCATAGACGATTACGAGTATTTGAGAATAAAGTTCTTAGGAACGTTTTTGGACCAAAGAGAGATGAACAGACAGGTGAATGGAGAAGACTACTTAACGGTGAACTAGATGGCTTTTATATCAAGCCAGATGTAATGAGAGCAGTTAAGTCTCGTAGACTGCGATGGGCAGGACATGTGGCACGAACGGGGAATGAAAGACGTGCATGGAAGCTTCTTGTAGGAAAACCAGAGGGAAAAAGCCCAGTTGGTAGACCAAGAATGAGGTGGGAGAATAACATTAACTATGATTTGAGGGAAGTATATTATACAGGGAATGATTAGAAAACATTAGCTCAGGATAGGGATGTATGGAGAGGTTATGTCTGCGCGGCTATGAATCTACGGGTTCGATAGTGCCTCATTCCTGTTTGTAATTATTGTTCCTAGGTATTTGAATTCAGCCACTTCTTTAAAATTTCCCTCATTTGTCTTAATGAACTAATACAGAATTGTGTCAACATAATGTATAATAATAAAAGATATGCATAATTGAATTATGAATTATTTCTATGAACTTGGTTTTATATTTTTAATATTTACGCTGAATAAATGTTTGACGATTTCTCATACTGCACTTCATATTCTGAATTCAATTTCCTTCGTTTAGACCTGTTAAGAGATTGTAATAAAATTGCAAAATATTATATTAAAAAATGTGAAATTCCAAATATAAAACAGCACTTTTATTGTTTGGAATATTGCTCGTGAACAAATAAAATAATTACAATTATTTGTTTTGCAATTGTTCCTAAGAGTATGTAGAAATAAATTGCCATGTACATTACAAACCATTCTACTACGTTCTGTTATTTGTAACATATAACTTAGTTACTGTTTAGTTACTAATGCGAACAAAGTAAATTGTAGACTTAATGATAAGAAATAAAAAACTCTCTCTTCATTATTCGCAAGATCAAATTTCCTTTTTTATTCTTTTAATAACAAGGTGAGTTTTTATTGACAACTGTAATTTAAGTTATATTTCATTTTGTCAGGAAATTACATGCTGTAGTCAAATTGCACAAATTATTCAACGTTAAGAATAAATTCTTATTAAAGTAGGTTAAATTCCTGGATACAGTTGGAATTATACAGCAATTATGGTGTTTCTGTAGTGAAATGTCACCATAAACTTACACACATGTATCAAACTGGTTACTACAGAATGAAGAGGATACAGTTGGCTACAGATCGGAACGAATAGAGCACTTCAGTGAATGCAGCTGCGGGATCAAATACAGTAGTTGCTGGCCTTAATATCCTCGCAAGAAGTACTTTCATTATTACACGTAAAAATTTTATAAATTAAGAAATTATTATTATTATTAACGTTAATATTACTATTATTAATATTATTATGTCCACCGCTGTGGTCTCGAGGTAGCGTGCTGCCTTGTCACGCAGCGGGCCCGGGTTCCATCCCCGGTCGGGGCAGTTTTTTTTCTGTGTGAGGTTTTTATCGGGGTTTTTCCTCACCTGTAAGACAAATGTCAGAAAAACTTTAAGGCCCAAACGGGCCCCGAAATCATATGGCCATTATCATCCTTATCATTATCATCATCATCATCATCCTTCACCGATGTGAAAAGCAACGGGAAGCCACCACATCTACAATTTCCTAGTAAAGCTGCAAAGCATAGCATGAAAATGCTATGATTGCAGTGAAGGACCTGCCTGCGGGCAGAATTACTATGGAAGGATGGAATATTGTTATTACAATATTATTTATATCAATATTATTAATAGCAACATTAATTATATCATTATTATTAATATTGTTATTAATGTTATTATCATTGCTCTATTCTTTCTATTTTCGGGTTTGTGCAGCTGCTGCCATCTTCCCGCGCCAAACTTCCAAAGCCTACGACCTTGGGCATCTTCAGTACTTAAACCTCTCGCTTGCATTGCTATCCTCATGCTTTCCTTCCATCTGACTTTGGTCTTCCTTTTTTCTTCTCTCTCCGGTCGGTTGCCATTGATATAGTTGTTTCTGCCATCTCTTGTCTTCCATTCATAAAATATGTCCTAACCATTTTAATTCCTTCTCCTCAATTCTATCAATTATGTTTTCTTCTGCTTCCATTATGTTTCTAATTTATTTATTTGTGACATGTTCTAATTTTCACATTCTGGCCCTTCTGCGTAAATAATGCATTTCTAGAGAAGTTACTCTATTCTTGTAGTACTTATTGATTGTCCATACCTCACTTCCAAACATTGCAACAGATTCCACCAATGTTTCACGAATATATTTTTTTAGTGTCTTTCCAAATATGCTTATCCCACCATATTGAATTTAACGATGATATTTTTCTACTGAATTCAATTCTTCTGCTTTGTATTGTCTTTGCCTATACCTTAAATGTTATCTATAATTATTCGCAAATATTTAGTTTGTTTCACTTGCTTTATTTGAATTCCTTCTTCCAGTGTTAAATTGTCTCTTTCATTGCTATTGATTGCCAAATATTCTGTTCTTTTGTAAATTTACTGAGAGACCCCATGATTCATATGTATTTTTCAACCTTTTTGTCATGAATTACATATCAAATTTGTCTTACGCTAAAACCAGTTGATCATCAGATCATCAGCAAAAATCTGTTGCCTCTTAGGATACCCATACCTTTGCAGCTTTGTTTCCATTTCATTAATATAAATTCTATATAACATCAAATAAAATTGGTGATAGACTGCACCCCTGTTTGAATCCCTTTTTGGTTTTTATAGGATTAGATATTATATTTCCAGTTTTAACATAATCTGTGTTATCTTTATAAATTTGTTTAATAATTTGAATTACTTTTCTATCCATATTGCATTTCACTAAAAAAATTATTTCATTATTATTATTGTATTATTATTATTATTATTATTATCATCATTATCATCACTTATTTCATTATCATTATTATTTTTTTCTCATTTATTTTCACTCTTCATTCTTTTTTAAATAAAATCTTATTAACTGATTTTTTAAATTGACTATTTTGATGAACATTTCCATTACATTATATATAATAATATAACTTTTTAATGAATTATTAATTACTTTTCTGCAACTTAACTCTGTCCCTTATAGGATACGATTAGGAAAATGTATTGATGTTTAAAGTACTCAGCAGAAAATCAAAGCATAAAAAGAAATTAATGTAATTGTGTAAAATAACAAATGTTCTAGCAGAAGAGTGGAAAGCAACGCCCGTTTTTTTGGAATTGAAAACAAAGTTCCCTTAATTGCTGAATAGAACATACACAAAATTTCTCAATCTAATTTTTTAATTCATTCCTGTAAGTGTACATTTAATAATGTAGATATATAAAAATTGTAATATGAAATATTGAAGAAATGTAAAATATTTTGCCACACATTATTATTACTTGCAGCTGACATTTCTTAAAATACAAAGAAAATAAAGTATTTTACAACATTATTGTAAATTGTATTATTGTTGTAGAAGACAGTAACAGGAACGTGCTAAGTTAAATGTTTTATTTGCTACAGCGATCTGTTAGCAGCGAACAACATCACTCGAATGTTAACACATAAAAATAAGTTATGATATAAAATGAAAATATATTTTATTTTTACATACCACGTGAGAGTCAAAATAATATGTCAATAAATGTATGTTAATTACAAATGACAGTACATAATCTTTATTTAAGCAAAGCAGCGATGGCTTCATAATAGTAACTTTTACATATACTTTGCAACTTTAATTTCAGATTTTCAGAACAACATAAAAATTGAAGAAAAATATACAGTATATAATCTTAAACTATGTTTTTACAATAAATTATTCGAAAAACCAATCCCATGTCAATATTTATTTTATTTTAATAAACTTGCCAAATTTGGTCTGACATATTACACTTTATAATAGAGAAGGAAAAAATACAAATTTGAATAATTTATAGACAAAACCAATAAGTGTAGTTGAAAGTGTAATTACGTAATAAAGGAAAAATAAAGAACGTAATTGGGAGACTGGCTGGCCACATAAATGATTTCTAAAGATGGAGATAAGAGCCCTTAAGCTTGATTGTTATTGGCCATTCGAGTCATTTCCTATTTACTTCATAAATTATTTTGCTTTTTTTTTAAGTATTGTACCTCAAGTGCCTATAAGTAAACCTAGTGTTCAGGTGGTGTTTATCCTTGTAATAAGGGACACTAGGCTCATGTATACACTAATTCTCATCTGATTATTTAAAGATGGATTCAAAACTTACTGTGTTGAGTGTAATAACAGCACTTCCTGCTACGTAGATCGTGTGCTAACAGTTGCAGCAATGAGACTTGGTTATTATCTCTAGAGAAGCGCACGGTTTCACCCTGCTTTCTCCATTCTGAAGACGTTACATTGGTTCTGTTTCCCATCTAAGGATTGTCTCGACTATGTTATTGATATAGAAGAAAGCTCTTTCCTTTATGTAGGGCATGTTTTATTGTTATTGGAGTAACTGAGTAGTGTCTGGTACCGACGACAGACTTTTCTGATTAAGGAGTCTCCTGTTGTAGGGAGGAACGAGAAAAAGAAGCTTAGTCTTAGAAACCAAGTATTTACCTAGTAGTGTTTATGTTGCGTCCAGAAACAATATGCTTACAAGTACTGTACACTCAGTGCTGAGTAAGTACCAGTTGTCACTAAGCACAACATTCCATGTACACAGAGCAACATGACATTACCTGACACCACGGTCGCTTCACCTTGTTATCCAGGGCACTTACGAGTTACCACAACAATTTTACTCAACTTCGTGATGAATGTTGTTTAGGATTTGTAAACATGTTTCGATACCTCTTGTCCAATCACGATACAGTTGATGTGCGAATTACCACAAAATAATAATTTTCTGCCAGAATTTGTACGTTGAAGAATGGCTTCCCATGACACCGTGAACACTCCAAACACTTTGTATTTCTGTGGAGATAGATATAATAAAATCAGGTGGATCGACAGATCTGCATACATTTCTTTACTGTCTGCCGCCCTACCTTAGATCGTACAATATATTCCCGCAATCTAGCGGGTGCATGTTGATTCGGCGGGATTGCTAAACTTAATTCTGTTTTCTTCAATATCTGAGCTAGGTGTACACATTTCAGTATCTACTTTGGGTTGCAGGTGCCTAAATTAAATTCCATACTTTTCCTAATTTGGGAAGGTTTGCAGCTCTGTACATAGCGATTCCTCCCGTCGGGTGTGAACATTAAGCCTGAGGATGAACACAAGGTAGCACGTGTCCGCACACAATAAAATAACACATTTCCTAAGTAAAGCGATCTACGAACTGGTGCTTCAATTGAAAATGAACCAGTGTAGGTCATATTTCCTCCTAGAGGTAAATACAAAGATCAAAGAGAGCAGTAGGCGCACTTGAACACAGAGTTATTAACGACTTTAACGATTGTAAATTACATTTCAGGTAGAGTTTGTGCGCCAAAGAAATGATGCTGTTATTATTCCTTCAAGTATCTGTCGCTGAGTTTGTACATCGCCACACAGTGAACTGTGTAAAAGTATAGCAACAAAGTATTTAGATGAATACAAAACAATACTAATTTCAGGCCCAGTAAACAATCATACTGATTACATACTTCGAGAACTGAACACCAACAATTCAAGAAACTACGATATTTTGACAAATGACTGGATTGCAAAGGAACTCACTTCTGGCATCAACCGTTCTGGCATCATTTGGAACAATATGACAGAAATTACCGAAAAAATTATTAGCTATTTAAAATCCAATACACCATTCCTCATCGTCATCTTCGTTCCTGACGTCAGTCTGAACGTTACTGAAGATGACACGAGAAATGAATTAGATGCTACCTTTAACTTGTATAAAGTGTTAAGTTATGCAGGTGAAACCCACAGAACAATAATTGTGCTGCCATTAATAAATACATTTAATAGAAAACTATTATTTTCCCTCTTAAAAGAAGGTTCTATTTCATTCTTACGAATGTATGATCTTACAGTAATTTCACCTCGTGCTAAATATTTTAGACCTAAACATAAAATGAAGAACGTTCTACTTTTAGTCAGCGATTTATATACATGGCTTCCTTTCACAAATGATCAATGCCACTAATGTAAGGAACTTTCCTTCCTTGATACATGGACAGATGAAGAAAATGGTCAGTTTCAGTATGACCGCAATCTCTTTCCGCAAAAATTCCAAATACGTTTTCAAAATGTCCACTTATTTATGAAGCATTAGATGAATATTTTCTTGGGAGATCCGAAATAGATTGGATTACTTTGAACGCTATGTTCACATCTCTTAATGTTACTTTGATAGCTACTAACAATGGAATATATCCCTATGCATTTCTGCTGGGAATGTTTGCAGCTCCTTATAAAAGATCGCTTTACATTGACGAATGGAAACAATTTATAGCTGTACCTTACATATATTCGGATTTCAAACGATATGTACAATGTCCAAAAAAGCACGTTCTGTATCCGAATTTCCATAAAAGTTTTTAACTTTAATTGTACCGTGGTGTTTGCTAGTTAACGTAGTGCACACTCAAGTAACATAAAAGAGAGAGCTTGCCTTTGTGTGTTTCCGTGGTTGAGAGGTTTAACACAGAACATCTGCGTTCGTAATCTCATGGGTTCGATTCCCGTTATACTTTTTTTTTACTGAATGTTAGGATAGTATTTCGCCTGTAATATAATTTCATATTTAACTTTGTATTTGAGTTTTATGGCTTTAATGCATACACAAAGCACATAAATGAAAACCTTCTAATAATTAAATGAAGAAAGAAAATAATATCTCCTTAAATGAAAACAAAATCAATATCGGGTGTATAAATCCTGAGCATCTATTGGCGCCTCAATCTGCGGGGCATTGACGTAAAAAATTTCTACAGGCACGTTGACAATCGGCTAGAGCATTCCAGACGTCTTGAATTTGTGCCCATAAGCCATCTATCGTTTTTCGTGCATCTGCAGGCCAAATAGAGTTCATCTCTATTTTCATCTTAGCCCATACATTTTAGATTGGATTCAACCTGATGAACAGCGAAATTTGGTTTGCCTTCTCCTTTAACAATAAAATCAAATTTCGCTAAACACATTTCAGAAAGCGGCCATAGTTTCAACAATATCGATAATACAATGTAAATTATACACAGAGAAAACAACAGACTCAAAATTAACATTTTACAAGAAATCGAAATTATCAAGAAAGCCAAGAATACAAACATTCTCAACGAAAATGTGCCTAATAAGCAAAACCCTCTATTAGACATACAGTTAATTCAATATTACTACAACAACTCCAGAAGATGAAGCATGCATTGAAAGGCGTAGAGTGAAATCAACGAAAATTTTAGATAGTTGAGGAAGACAGTAGTGTACAAGGTAAAAATAAATAATAATTTGAACAAACTAAAACAACACGCTTTATTAGAAAACCGAACTAAACATAGGGAAAATAATTTTATTTTCCAAAACGTTTGGGATAAAATTAAAGTGGTCAACAAAGAAAAAAAATAATCTCCAACACATCTAGAATAAAACTAGAGTTATTTACAAAAAATATATTTTAATATCAAAAGCGTGGGGTGCTCTACATCAATTAATACTTACTTTTGATAATAAACAGATATAGGTAAAAGTAAAGTCTCTAAGAAGAAAACGTAAAAACCATAAAAATCACCCAACCCTTTTGATGATAAAATTATTTTTTTTGTAGATAACTCTAGTTTTATTCTAGATGTGTTAGATATTATTTTTTTTGTTGACCACATTAATTTTTTTCCTCCAAGCGTGTTGGAAATTAAAATTACTTTTTTAATTTTGTAGTTCGGTTTTCTAATAAAGCGTGTTGTTTAAGTTTTTTAACTATTTTTTTTTATTTTTAGTTCAATTGTTTGTCATAAACCTGAATCCTATGAAAATTTAATTGTTTAATACTTTTTCTAAAAAAACTCCGGTCCGGATTTGAACCAGCGACCTATTGATTGCTGAAATTATGTACCACTACAGTCCACCGCTCTACTAACTGAGCTCTTACAACGATTGACTAAAAAGTCGATAGGTCCGCAACCTATTACACAGGTTTTTATTTTTTTGATTTTCCGATGATTCAGGCCAGGATTTTAGAAAAACATATGACATTATTTATAACTGTAGGTTTTCACGGCCGGCGTCTTGATCCCTATTAGGTTCGTCTTCCGGGCATATAGGCCGTGGTCCAGTCGTTCTTCTACTCGACGTTTCGTCTACTGCTGCGGTAGACATCTTAAGGAGATACTGCGTGCTCTCTGTGAACTCCTCAACAGTCCGCTGCAGACTGGCTGGTCGTTGTAAA
This sequence comes from Diploptera punctata, assembly GCA_030220185.1. Taxonomy (NCBI): domain Eukaryota; kingdom Metazoa; phylum Arthropoda; class Insecta; order Blattodea; family Blaberidae; genus Diploptera; species Diploptera punctata. The sequence continues at coordinate 297,279 of JASPKZ010008909.1, forward strand.
CTCCCTCCCTATTTATAGGCACGCCCCTGGTGGAGAGGCGGTTTTCTGCGCGGTCCGTGTTGCGTGCTGTTTTGTCCATGCTGTCGCTAGCAGAAGTCATAGGCTTCGTTGTCGTATTGTGCAGTGCCGGGATCCAGATTTTGTTTATCTTCATGGTTTCTTCTTTTTTGTTAAAGGAATTTTTGTGTTTATATATTTCAATGGCTTCTCTGTACAGTCTGGTGAAATATATAAACACAAAAATTCCTTTAACAAAAAAGAAGAAACCATGAAGATAAACAAAATCTGGATCCCGGCACTGCACAATACGACAACGAAGCCTATGACTTCTGCTAGCGACAGCCTGGACAAAACAGCACGCAACACGGACCGCGCAGAAAACCGCCTCTCCACCAGGGGCGTGCCTATAAATAGGGAGGGAGTTTCCAACAACCAGCCAGATTTCGATTTCGGCATTCGGGGTGATTCGAGCGTCAGCAGCGGAAGAGAGAGGTTCTCCTGGCAGCAGCGGGTGGGAGTCTGCAGTGCGTATCCCGCAGCAGCGTGCCTCGCAGCATATCCCGCAGCAGCGTGCCTCGCAGCATATCCCGCAGCAGCGTTCCTCGCAGCATAGTCGTCTCATCGGCTACCGAGCTGGAGAAACGACTCCCGCTTCTAAAAAACTGCCTGCGCATGCGCGGCTGAGCAAACCAAGTCCCGACAGCTTCCTTTTCAGGTCGAGTGTTCTATCCCACTACTTCACCACGGTTAGTACCCAATCCTAAAAAGGCACTAGGCCTTTCCCGTCCGGCCTCAGGCTCGGCCCAGATACCAGGGTCTTTAACAGGGCAACTCCCTACCGGTCAACCACAAAATTCCTGTACACAAAATTCCAAAGAACACTCCAACATGGCTAGGAATGGTAAATCTACAGGCAAGTCTTCAAAGACGCCCCCAATCGCGACTCGTACGCGCAATAATATGAAAAATGAGAAATCCTCGAATCCTAAAACGGCAGCAACGGCTGTCGAAGCAACTGAACAAGTCTCTCCGACAACTAACTCGCCAGCAGCAACTGTCGAAAAAAATGGTTCAAAATTGACTGTCGCTCTACCTCCGGTGACCTCCCCGCAAATTAGCGAGGGGCCCACCGGAGGTCCAGGGACACCGAACCTGCGCGAAAGCGTAACTAAGCCTCCTTCCCTGCTCATCCGTAGAGATTTTTCTACTGAACTGGGAGCTGTGAATAGAGTATTCAACAAACACCACCCTCTCACATTAACTTGTGAGGTCACCAGGGTGGGTAATAGGGTTCGGCTCACTTCACTGTCAGCCCATAATAAATACGTACAGCTCCTGCAGCGGCGTCAGATACCTTACAGCGAAGGTAAAAAAAAAAATCACATATCTACAAAAAAGATTGTGATCAAAGGCATAGACTCTCACGTGGATCCATCACTGATCCAAGAAGACCTTAAAAGTCTCGGGTTCACGGCCCTGAAGGTCGTCAATATGACATCCGGAAGGACTAAAGGCCCGCTGCCAATGTTTATGGCAGTCTTGGTGGATGACTCCACAGCCTGCGAGGTCCTGAAAATAAGAAGACTCTATTATTACAAAGTTAAAATAGAGCTCTATCGACGTGCAGCTCAAACTGCAACCCAACGGTCTGAAACAGTGCCAGTTGAGCCATCTGCTCCTGCTGTGGAAAGACAAACAGCTCCAGCTAGAGTCGAGCCAGCCGCTCCTCGACCTGAGAGCAAAAAATCACTGAAAAGGAAAAATAGAAACTCTAGGAAAACTGGAGTTGCTAATAGCAAAGAACCTGAGTTCAACTCTCAGGAAATAAATCCGGTTCCCTCTCAGCCAGAGGAGGAAATCGTAGACGATCAGCAAAATGTCATATACATTACTGATCAAGAAACACAAACTGAAATATTGCCTCCACAGAAAGCAAATAAAAAGTGTCAGGCATCAATAAACCCAGTGAGGAAGGAAGATAAATTGATAGGCACTCCATCAGAATGCCTATGCTGGGACAACTGCCCAACATATCCGCATGACTCAAATCTCATGCACAAATTTGGCGATATTGTTAGCCAACTTCTTGAACAACTTCAACAGGAACAGAGATCAGGTTCCTTTAACCTCTCCCTGATCATGAGTTGGGGTAAAGGTGAAATTGACAGCTGGGATATAAACCTAGTGGAAACCAAAAGTCGAAGACAACAGGAGGACTTCAACTTTCCTCTGAAAAGTCAGACACACAGTCATGGAGAGGATACAGATTCCCTCATGGAAGAAATGATCGCCAATAATCGCCGGCTCGAGGAGATGATACCTCAATGGCCTGTCGTAGGCAATCACAGCAAAAGATCTCATAGACACAAATAATGTCTGATTAATATTCCCGAATATTGACATACCAGGTGATTTTGACGGCTATTCGCCTATAAGAACCGTCCTAATTAACTACAAACAGGTGAACAAACCAGCTAATCACCTCTAAAAAGCTGGAAGGCCCGACCGATTTGGCCATATTTCGATTATTTTCACTAACTTCAACCTACTCTGCTAAGGTCACGGTGGTTTCCTTAGCGCCAAGATAAATATCGGAGTAGGCCCTTTGATTCCACCAATAAATATTAATCCCACAACTCTTCTAAATTCAAAATTAATGGGCTACTTAACAAACTTATACCTCTAACGCTAAAAAATACATATCTATGACACGTGGCGCAACGGATGACCGATGGGCATCATCCTGTGTCATAGAACATCATTAGAAAATATCATAAATATAACTATCATTTCTTTTTCAGATAACCACTCTGCTAAAGGTTTCTGGTGGTTTCCTTAGCGTGAAGGCGAATGCCGGAGTGGTCCCCTAGCTCCCACCGGTAAATTTCATTCCCAATTTTCACTGAGCCGGGTAAAGAGGATGAGAAAGATTTCATTTCGACTTGGCGCTGGTTTTTTCGGACTTCTATATTCCATCATAGGGTGCATAACTTCCCTGGATCGGCTTTGGACTGCTAATGTACAAACTCGCGAGACAATCCGCGAAAATAGGCGTGGCAACATCACACAGCCTCCTGATAGGCGCAGAAACACGGCTGCCTTTTAGGCACTTTAAATAATTAAAACTTAATTAAAAGCACATCAATGCCTTCAAATACCACATAATATATCACGGTAAAGAAATAATATAATTATACATCTCGAATTAAGCAATATATCACTTTTTCTAAAAAGGGGCGTGGCATCCCCAGACAGCCTCGCGAATGGCTAACACATAATTCGCGACAATAATAATTTTAAATAAACCTAAACCAACAATATCTCGGTATTAGCTTAAAACTATCATCAAGAACACCATGGATATCATTCGGTCACGATATCCTAAGAAATTAATATTAAAAATCACACATTAAAAAATCACCAGCCTCTGATTGGCTGACGGCCACAAGCGCCATATTTAAAAATATTCAAAAATCACGAAATCATACACAAGTCGGAGCACATCGTCGCTACCATGCAGGTTAGAATGATGCTTTTCGTTTTAACTTATCATTATATTATTAACATATCGGTACTTATTCATTTTCTAAACCACACCGGGGCTAAGGCTTAAGCAGGAACCCGGGACTCTCCTTTCTAGGACATCCTGGAGAGTCAAAAGGAATTGCTCACCGCTTGTCATTAATTTGGCTAGCCGCAGGGCCTTTCCACCAAGATTATGTAACAACCAGCCAGTCTGCAGCCGACTGTTGAGGTGTTCACAGAGAGCACGCAGTATCTCCTGAAGATGTCTACCGCAGCAGTAGACGAAACGTCGAGTAGAAGAACGACTGGACCACGGCCTATATGCCCGGAAGACGAACCTAATAGGGATCATATGACATTATTGTATTGTTATGGGTCCTTTACAAGTATACAATGTTTCAAGTCGATCTAATGTTAACCCTTTGCCCCGTATAGCGTAGTAAAACGTACTGAATGTGCTTTGTCGCTGCCCCGCATAACGTACCAAAGCGTAGTAGACAGTAATAGGGCTGTATTTCTACTTGTATTTATTTTCTTGGAAAATTTTATTATTTTTGTCATAGTTTAGCATCTGTGGAATGCATTAAAAGTGGCAACAAGGCTTGCTTTGTACATTTTCGTAAATTTCTTAACGGTGTTTTCTTTGTGTACCGAACCCTTTTTTGAAAACCTCTATCGGTTCATCTGTAACCATTGTTAACGAAAGAAAAAATTCAGGTCTTAGGAAAACTATTTCTAGTTTCAATCCACTGTGCAGTGAAGACATTGTGGCCGCGATTGATGAAGAAATTGATTATTAAAGTGATGGTTGGAACGCTAAGTAGAGGGGTAGCTTAGCGCAAGACTGTTATATAGAGCAAGCGTGTGACTGTGAACAAGATTTCCAAGCGTCAACTGCCGAGCCTAGAGATAACCAAGGAAAGAATATTATTACTCTTTTAATAAAATTGGTCCTCAGAATTAAAAAAAACAAAATTTATCGTTTACTTATATTGTACATAGTTTGGAGGCTGGAACAAACGAAAGATTTTTTTCCCACTATTCAGGCCTATAGATAGTAATTTCAATGTCCTGATTTCAGAAGAAAATAATATGCCGCGAAAATTGAGAGGAAACAAATAAATAAAACTAAAATGGGTGGAAACATATCTAAATGAAATTAAAGCTTAAGTTGGAATTTTAATACTTTTGATAGATATTTTTATTGTCAGAAACATAGTACAATGTATGACTTCAATTAGTACGTAATTAATGTGGTGTTTTCAACCAATCAATGCTGATATATTCATGTAGGCCTACAGTATAAAGAGGATTTAAAGTCAATGCTGATTTATTTATTTTTAAATTTTGAAACAAGAAAATACTCTATACCGTCTTCAAGACTATTGAATATATTCACGGATACCATCTTATATCTATTTTGAGTTATAGTAAATTTACATTAATTAGAGATTATTTTTTTATATTTGTGTATGTCCTATTGTAAGACAAGCAATGACTCTTAAGCGATTCGAAAAACATCGCAGTATCTCCATTTGAGTGATGTTATGGGAAGAATATTACGAAATAATATTGAAAGTGGGCCACGCATTGAACATCATATAGTAAATATGTTAGGGCTGATTGTAAGAGGTCTTATAAATTTATATCACAGTGAGAGAGGAGTGCAAATTAAAACTTAGTGTTAATTTAAAGAGTATAAATTTTAATTTAGGTAGAGTGATATTTAAGTAGGGCCCATAGTGATATATGTGTGACTATATGAATATAACAATAAATATTGTTTATTATGCAATTGAGAAGAACAGCTAGACACGAAAATGGTGAGTACTCTTACTAAATTAAATATTTAATAATTTAGTTATTAGCGAGTTTAAAAAAATATTCAAATTCGGTAATTACTGCGAAAAATTTAATGGGAGACAAAAATTATAATAAATTATTTTTAAAAGTATAAAACTCATATTTTGTCGGGATATTATATTAAAATTATCACGGCATATGGGGGAATTTTTTCTTCAGATATAAAAAATATATATAGAGAGAGTAATAAGAAAATAAATTGGCAAATAAAGTAGTAAGTAAATTTAATAAATTTCAACAAATATACTTTATCCGTATTCGAACATTGGAATTGCTATATGTAATCAATGATACTACTTTCTCTGTGTACATTGTTTTATTTATTCAATATATGTTATTTTTTTAAACATTGGCATAATACTTTCAACTGGAATTTAAAATTTAGAAATTGCCTAATTAATACGGTTTCTTAATATATTGATTTTAAATATGTGTTATGGATATTGTAAACAATACCATCTCCATAAGATGTTGATTTAAGATTAGTTTAATATATATATATATATATATATAATCTTTACATATTTGCTTAATTATTTCATGAAGAAATTCGTAATTACAAAACCATATTCTGATGTAATTTCTTCACATTATTTTCAAAGAATTATTCCACATATGCTACTCTTCAATTAAAATAGTCGAGAAGACATTTAAAATTTAAATACCCCAAAATGAATATGTCGCTCCACAGCTAACTAGTAGAAATCATTGAGCGGGGCAAAGGGTTAAGTGGATGAAAATTGTGTTCAAAGATTCTGTTACATAGATGCAGGTCCGTTACATAGACAGATATAGGTCAAGCTAATATAAAGCGTGTAAAATATATAATTTAACATTGTTATAACCCCAAAGGAATAAAAAAAAATTATGAACTTAAAAAGTATAGATTAATTCAAATGTCGAAATAAAATGTATTTAATTCATAAAACGTTTTAATACAAATATCACGAAAAAACTGCGTAATTGAAGACGCGAACCTGCAATCTTCATTAACAGAACCAGCGACCGCGTGCTTTACCGCTGAGCTATCGGGACACGTAGAAGAGTCTTCAGTTCATGCCACATAACACAGTAGCTCAGGGACTGCACAATTATGACTAGTTTCCTAGTTTGAACCCAGCGCTGTGCCGAGTAGGACTTAGAAGAAATGTGCGTTCAAGAGATGACTCATTTTTTTGTGTCGAAGGATGTACATGGATGTGTTCAACTTGATTCTTAAGATATCCAAATTATATTCATACAAAGGTTATGGGATTAATGTATCCCAAAGAGGAATAACATTATGTGAGTTCATTATATGTTGACATTATATGTCGGTTCATCATGTGAACAACACAATTAACTAAGAATATGTTGAACCATTTCTGCTCACGTTTTATCAGACAGAAATATATTAGAATTTCAGTCTTCGATAACTAAAAGTAAGTATAACATTTTTGTATATCATTAGATGTGATATGTGTCGCGATAGAAGCTAAACACCTATTAAATATGAAATTTAGCAAAAAATATAATATTTTTTGTTCTAAATTACTCTCGGTGCTGTACGTTTACTGCATGAGTCCCATGCCATGGAAAAGAAAGATAACATTATAAACACAGAAGGACATCAGATGTTAGCTTTTTGCGATGCTTTTGAACGGGAAATATGTGGAGGAAAAAAATGAAGAATTTACACTTAGTAATATAAATGGTGGGAGCTTAATCGATTATACAGTATACACACAAGACATGATTCAAGTCCTAAGTAATCGCCGCGGTAGAGTTTCCAGAACTCAAACTCATCATTTCACAAACTAATTTATTTTAAATATGTAAGATATTGGAGAGCAGTTATTGTTGAGGTGGCAAAAAGTTTACAGCTAGGATTGAAAATCGAAGAGAAGAATTTATCAGGTGTTTGGAAACTATAACACAGGATTTTCAAATGGATGAACTTAGCAGGGATAACGATGATTGAAAATTCTGACAGAATACTTAAAAAAAAGGTCACACTTCACCATGAGTAAGAAGTATAAATGGAGGTACAATAACGTATGTGGAATGAGGAAGAAGTATGTCGAAAGTGGTATTTTAAAGTTTATAAAGGAATGCACATAAGAAAACAGAAAACTGTTCCCGTAGCAGAGAAAATAATAAAACAAATTTTAAGAGAAACAAAATTAGAATGGCAAAATAAGAAATCGGTGGAAGTGACAATCGCGACTGAAAATGGGAATATTTCGGACATGTGGAAAGCGACATGAGGACTCAAAATAAGGAACGTAAATCGCACAAGAATATCACCGGGAATGAAACATCTACATTGATAGGGTGTTCGCACGTGAGGGGTTAACATATGATCCACATATCTGGTTACGACCAGGATATTTCGATAGAGAAGTACTTTCTTCCACTAAAAGTTCAAACACTGTAAAGTTCCTGAAATTGTTTGATTACCAGTATCATTCTAAAAAATATATATTATATTATATTATTGGATAAATGATTACATGATTTGGAAATTGAGTTCAACAATGTTATAAATGGTGCAAACAATCCGGTAGGTTGCGAGACCGTTTTATAAAGGAAAGGGTGGAACTCGTGTACCGCAAAGTTATAGAGGAATTTCCCTCTTGTAAGTGTTTGGTAAAATATATTGTAAAGTTTATTATGAACGAATGAGACAATGGGCTAAAGGGAACAATAATATTTCAGAATTTCAGGCAGGTTTCAGATAAGGGCACTCCACAATGGACAACGTATTCGTTCTGAGAACATTATTTGATGCTAATCTTTAAACCAAGAAGGGTAAACGATGTGTATTCATTGATTTTAGGATTTTAGATGACACTTGAAACTGTGGACCGAAGAAAACTTTCGGTAAAATTGGATCGGAAAGTTTGCCTTATACAATGATATAAGCTTTAATGTCAATTTATAAATATGTTAAATTCTATACAAAAGTAGACCAGGGTTTTATCACACAGAACAGTTCAGCCAATTGGAGAATGAGACAAGGTTGCTTTTTTTCCCGAATGCTATTTAATGTATACATTGATGATATTGTAGACATAATGCTAGAAGAAGACAATGAAATCCCGGAGTTAAGAAATGTTGAAGTCCCTGATTGTTGAATACAGATGATGTAATTATTATCTGTTCCAAGAAGAGACATAGCAAAGAGGACTTGATAGACTGGAGGTAGCCTATAGGGATTGACCGTAATTGTTAGTATGACAAAATGACGTTGAAGAGTGGTACTGTGTAGAGGAATGGTAATATAGAGATCACAAAGTGAATGTCAGTTCTACGTTGAAAATGAACGGAAAGTGAAAGAAACATATTGATGTAGCATGCGTTGTATGGAGAGGACAGTATACTCGATATCATGGTATGAGTGCCTGATATTCCAGTTAGCGCGATACAAAATGTACATAGTGTTGGTGAGGCACTGAGATATTGGTTCTCAAACATTCTTAAATATTTGTCAATTAGTATGGCCGTGGAATCTTGTATTAATTTGTGTAATTTTAAGACGACATAAATTGCAAAATTATTGCACTCAAGTATTGGTTGTAGCTAACACAAGGTGATCACCAAATTACGGATATAGGGCAAACTTCTGGGTGGACGAGGTTAGGATGGAGCTCCAGGATATTGGGACGTGTTGGGTATGGGGAAAAAGGGGCGAAAAATCGCAAGAATGTGTTGAGAAAAAATGTGGAGGACATGCTTACATATAACCTAAGAAGATATTACCTCTGATTTTACTGGAGAACTTTCACTGTGTCACAAAGAGATATAAAACAAGTTTCAGGAAACACAGTATAGGGCTCGTTTGGTTTAGGTTGAGGACATGAAATTTTCTAATAATGACTGACTATCGTGACATTTGAATATGTCCAATGTGCGGGAGCTTTGAAGATGAAATACACGTCGCTATTTGGAATATTGGTGGCATCAGTTGTTGTCAGAAAGAGAACAATCTCAAACTCAAATAGTGACAGTTTGGCTGCTACGAGTTATTGGTAAACCAAGAAAACTGGATAAACGTGAGTAAATTTGTTGACAGAACGTGGAACTCATTAATAAATAAATAAATAAATAAATATGTAAGCAAAGTGTAATATCATTAATACTTAAAGTTTTATTTTGAATGTTTGAATTTGAATTGGAAAATATTTGAATTGCAATGTTAACTTATTGCATTGAATGCTGTTAACCACAGGGAGGTCACAATTCATAAATATTCACCTGACACAGTAACTTTATAAAATATATTAGAGATCCGTAGATTTTCATTGCATTTGCTAAGTTTTATTCTTGTTTTACTTTAACAAAATTATGCGTGCTTAATTCTTCTACTTAATTAAATATTGATGTTTAGTTAAGGGGACCTGCAGTGGAAGGTAATAATGTAATTTAGAGTTAGTTGAATGTTGATTAAGTACGTGCATGGAATGTGAGTGAATATGTTTTGTTAGTAGTTGCTATAAATATACCGACAATTGATGTACATTTTAATGTGTTACTATCTGACTCCGATGTGGAAAGCAATGGGAAGCTACCACACCTACAATTCCCTAGTAAAGCCGCAAGCATACCATGAAAATACTATGATTGCAGTGAAGGACCTGCCTTCGGGCAGAATTACTATGGATGGATGGCCTATCTGACTTTATGATGAAGCTATGAAATCTAATTAATAGACTAGAATTAGATACGCTATTATTTATGAAATAGAATGAATTATACTGCAACTTAAAGAATTTGGCGGTATCTTAAGTCCATTTAAAGGAATATGTCCCTTAATGGAGAGTCCACGTTGAACCTTGCTTAATTTCATGGTTTGTATACCGTCGTATATGAAGATAAAAAGATTAGCCAAAGGAGATATAATCAAATCCAAAAATGTAACCTAACCCTCCTCAACAGTAATAATAAGGTTATACTGATATAAGTGTTAAAATAATAATAAAAGTTAAAGCTTGAATAAGTCAATAATTTAATATTAAAATACAAAGGGATTAAAAATCATTAATGGAAAAACAACAATTAGCATTACAGCATTCTGTAAGAATAAAAAAATCATTAATTATCTATGTATCATTTTCTCATTTATAAACTGCTATAATTTCATCTCACAGCAATTTTCTGAAAAAAATGTAAAGAAATGAACTGAAAATGATAACAAACGTATTGTTAGTTTTTGATCCTTGGACAAGTGTTTATAATTTATCACTAAACTGAACTAGAACATTCTTAGGATTACACAGAAAAAAGGAAGAGAAACCTGTTCTAAAATACAATTCATAATTATAATTAATTAATTAAAAATATACAATTAATTAGCGTGAAAATACTATCAATTTTAATCAGAAAAGTGTAACCAATAAATGTTTTCGATTTGACGATAATACTCAAATACCACTAAAAACTGTTACGATCATTAACAGATAGCAGTTGTAATAAAACACTTGGTCTTGTGAACCAAACATAAGATTTCCTTTAAAACTTCATAAGTCTCCAAGACTTATATTTTTACATAAACTGCTCATTGAAATTAAAACAATTCTCTTAATTTCTAGACTATTAACTCATCATCAATGGCAAGCATGGATTAGGCCATTGGCCTGTTCCGCTTCAGGAAAGAAATTGATCCCTCCATCTCTTCTTAGGTCTTCCTGGGTCTCTTCACCCTGTGGGTCTGTAGTTCAATAGCTGCAGAGGTAGTCTATTGTTTGGCATTCTCAGAAGGTGTTCATGCCAATTATTTTGATATTTTTGAATGATTTCAGTTTTTGCTAGTGTGTTGAGAGCTTTGCGGATATCTTCATTACGCATGTGTACAACCCGCTAAAGGTCTTAATAACTTCATTTCTGCAGCTACTATCCTATTTAATTTACCTGTAGTAAGAGTCCAGGTTTCAGAACCATAAAGTAGAGTTGGAAGAGCCATTGTTTTATAAAATTTTAGAATTTTATCTGGACGTACTTTTCGGAAAAGAATGCTTTTTATTGTTCCTATAAGTTTTTGAAATTTGATTAATTTTATGTCTATGTCTTTATATGTGTCGTAGGAAAGATTGCAGCCAAGATAAGTAAAGTTATTAACTTGTTCTATTATATTGTTGTTAATAACAATTTTAGTTCGTATCGGTATTTCCCCTTGAAACGCCATAGTTTTTGTCTTACCGAAATTTGTAAATTATAATCTTGGGTTATATTTGACAATCTATGTACAGCTCTTTGTAGGTGATCTTCAGAAGTAGCCAATATTACTTGATCATCTGCATACATTAATGTGTTGAGGGATCGACCATCAATCATAAAGTGTGATTGTGATTGGTTTTCCCATAATTTTATTATTTCATTCATATATAAATTAAATAGAAGAGGGAAAGTGGACAGCCTTGTTTTACACCTTGGGATATTAGTCTATCTGATTTGCTGATTTGATTATTTATTTTTATTCGAATTCGTGTGTTATGATACATGCTTTGAATCGCTTGAATTAAATGCTTGGGCATTCCTGCATTATGTAAGACTATTAGCTAGATTCATTTTTACCAAATAAATATTAATATCAATGTAGAACATAATTATGTTGTTAACTGTCGAGCTTGCTCTTTTTATATTATAACCAGACAGTCAACAGCACATGTGATCCATATTTGTAAACAACATTGTGTGTGTCTGAGTCTAATAAAGTCCTACTGATACTCTCAAGTGTACTTTCTTCTCCCATGTGATCCTGTAGAGACACCCGAACAAGTGCTAATTTATTCTTCATGAAGTTTGCAGAAATGATTAACTAACTACATACAAGTCCTCAAAAATATAAAACGTACTTCAAAATTATGTTTGAGGCAATTAGAATGAAAAGGCCGCAAGTGAAAGTATTGCAGTTTTGAGAAAAACAGGTTTAAACTTGAAGTTGTTTAAGAAAAGCGTAAGTAATTGAAAGTTGTAACAATCATTATTTATCCACCGCATACACTTATATAACTTACAATTTTGCCTCAAGAATGTAATTATGCGCCTAAATATATTTATCTCTTACCCGTCTGCTTCTAGCGCCTCACTTATGTCTTACTCATTTATACAATTAATCTCTCCACACATTTCAGTTGAGAGGCGAGTTACCTGTTCTTCTCCATCCCAGTTTAACTTCTCAACATATAGACACTTTTACACGCCCCCGAGCATTTTACAGCAACACCTGTCGAGAGGGGGATTCTAAACTATACAGCTTGTAGCAGAACACAAATAATTGTAACGTGTAAATGTGATTCAATATCAACCAGTTGTTCTTTTCAAACAAAGAGTTCTTACGAAAATGCATCAAGCAAATTGCAACACTTGTTGTAGTGTTTAAAAATATCCACTCTCCCTCTCTCTACTCTCTCTCTCTACTCTCTCTCTCTACTACTCTCTCTCCTACTCTCTCTCTACTCTCTCTCTCTACTCTCTCTCTACTCTCTCTACTCTCTCACTCTCTCTCTCTACTCTCCCTCTCTACTCTCTCTCTATCTCTCTCTCTCTCTCACTCTCTCTACTACTCTCTCTCTCTCTCTCTCTCTACTCTCTCTCTACTCTCTCTCTACTACTCTCTCTCTACTCCCTCCCTCTCTACTCTCTCTCTACTCTCTCTCTCTCACTCTCAATCTACTCTCTCTCTCTCTACTCTCTCTCTCTCTACTCTCTCTCTCTACTCTCTCGCTCTACTCTCTCTCTCTTTCTCTACTCTCTCTCTACTCTCTCTCTACTCTCTCTCTATCCACTCTCTCTCTCTTCTCTCTCTACTCTCTCTCTCCCTCTCTCTCTCTCCTCTACTACTCTCTCTCCTAAACTCTCTCTCCACTCTCTCCCTCTCCACTCTCTCTCTCTCCACTCTCCCTCTCTCTACTCTCTCTCTCTACTACTCTCCTCTCTACTCTCTCTCTACTCTCTCTCTCTCTACTCTCTCTCTCTACTCTCTCTCTACTCTCTCTCTACTCTCTCTCTCACCTACTCTCTCCTCTCTAGCTTTCTCTCTCTCTACTCTCTCTCTCTACTCTCTCTCTACACTCTCTCTCTACTCTCTCTCTCTCCACTCCCCCTCTCTCTCTACTCTCTCTCTCTGTCCCTACTCTCTCTCTCTACTCTCTCTCTGTCTCTACTCTCTCTCTACTCTCTCTCTCTTACTCTCTCTCTCTACTCTCTCTCTACTCTCTCTCTCTACTCACTCTCTCTACTCTCTCTCTCTACTAACTCTCTCTCTCTCCTACTCTCTCTCCTCTACTCTCTCTCCTACTACTCTCTACTCCCTTTCACGCTACTCTCTCCTCTACCGCTCCTCTAACTCTCTCCTCTACTCTCTCTCCTCTTTCTCTATCTTCTCTCTCTACTCTCTCTCTACTCTCCTCTCTACTCTATCTCTATCTAACTCTCTCTCCCTACACTCTCCTCTACTCTCTCCCCTCTCTCCTCGCTCTCCACGCTCTCTCTACTCTCTCTCTCTACTCGCTCTCTAACTC
>JASPKZ010008910.1:0-160716 GCA_030220185.1 Diploptera punctata
ATATTAATGTGGATTTGTTCTTGAACAGTTTCAAACAATTCTGTTTTATCATCACTTTTCCAGACGGTTTATTATTTATGTTTGCATTATGTTGCACAACTGGATGTCGATTTCAGCTCTCCTGTGGTTGGCGCAAAGACCTCAACTAAGGTCAACGCTCCATCGAATATCAAAATTCATAACTCGTTTCTATTTCTTCTGAATATTCAAATTTTTTCCCACATAGTCCAGCTCTTTTTATTTTCTACTGTTTTAAATAATTTGTATCTGAACTTTAATATTATTTTGTCAAACCAAACATACAGCAACTGCAGGAGTTGTGTTTCAACTTCTCCATTTTTTTATATTTCTTATGTGTTCTTTGTTTCTACATTTTTAGGTTTTTTTTTGTTTTTCCTATATATATCTTTTCACACCCATTGCCTTCATGGATATATTCCTGACTTTTTTATTTTTAATATCAGTTTTTTTCATTTTTGTTTGTTTTTATTAGGGTTTATTTCAACTGTAGTTATTTTTTGGGGCTAATTTAATATTGAACTTCTCAAATATCTTTTGAAATTTATTTATGTAACCCACGGGTGAGTATGTGAATTTCCTATATTTTTTTCAGAGTACTTCGTTTATTTATAGGTGCGTTTTTTTGTGTTTTTAGTATGCTTTTAATACTTTTCTTATCCTTTTATTTACCATTTTTCATCAAACCCTTTTCTCTTGCACTATTTAAAATAACTCAAAATATAACTTCCAAAATTAAAATATTAATGAAATACTCTTCAGACAGATAAAAATATTGGTAAAAATGCAAGAAGTTCACATACCATCCTTTATATTTGACAAGTTTTCAAAAATCTTTACAACTCAACACAATTAGCACCGAAAATGATTACAGCTGTAATTTAAAAAAACCAACAAAATGAAAAGATTGAAGACTGCAAAAGATCGGGAATTTATAAATTAAGTGTAAGGTTGTGAAAAGATATCGTGGAAAAAAAAAGAATCTAAATACAAGTTAAAGAACACCTCAGAATGTTAAAATGGACACGAAAAATCTCAATAGCTGCACATGCCTGGTCAGAAAACATAGAATAGAAACCAAAACAAATTACTTAAAACAATGGAAAAACCGAAGGACTCACAATTTGGAAACAATTTACATATCAAGAATGAGAACACAACTATGAATTTTGAAATAAACCGGTTATAAAGAGAGGGGATTGATTTGAAGTTCGCGGTCCACCATCAGATGGCACGGAGGTCAGTCTCAGTAGAGCCGTTGGCGTCAGTTGTGACGTGAACAGCATGGGAATGTTGCAATGAGGTGACGAAACCCGGGTCTGAGAGGAGTGTGAAGATGGGTGAGTGAAAGAAAAATAAACAATATTAAACAACCTCATAGTGTTATTTCCTATCTACAATGACTTAACAAATGCACTAATAGAACTTCCTGGCACATCATCAGAGCAGTGTAATCCTGACTTCTGGCGCCTCACCATAGAAATGGATTACAATCAAGTCAATGCCAGGAGAGTGTGAATGAACAACCTAGGGGGGCACTCAATATAAAAAAGACTTATCCTTCAGATTAATATTTTTAAAATTATTTATGCACCAATCAGCAAAGCATGTAACACAGACCAAGTTAAAATGAAATTCTTGATCTAAGGCTTTCTCAGAGATCCTGTTGCATTGAAACAACCGATATCTCTGAACTCCCTGCTGGCTCCTTCTGATATACAAAGCGTCTCTGCAGAGAAAATGTCCAACATCATCCCAGGTCCGCCCCATGCTATCTATTTTGTATCAATTCCCCTCTCAACGATCCTCTACCCCCTACTCTTCCTACAACTGCAGTACATTGTATCCATGGGAACACGTCAGCCTAGAGTATGCAGCAAAGCACATTCCAATGCTACAACATGGTACAACACCAAATAACTGAAATCTTATTAAAATTAATGTTGTATGTATAAGCAGAGCCTGGATGTTTCCTCCCCTTTTACTGGATAGAAATAAATCAATAGTTTCATGAAATAAAATGATTCAGGGTAAATCAAAGCAATAGGGCCAACCTTTTATATTGCCTACTCTGCTTTAAAATTAAATGTAATGTATAGACATGGCTATTTACCACTCCCATCCATTATAGTTGCAAGCAACTTATATGAAGTAATAAAACAATTGTTTAATAATATAATAGGAAGTAACATGTTGTTGTTGTTTTTCAATGGCAATGAAGCCATTAGCGTTCTTGCTCTCCAATATTCTCTACAGGTAGTACTTCACAGGTTTGTAGATGTTCTTTGTTCATTTCTTCGTCTTTGTTTGCAAGACGACAATTTGGATTTGTGTAGATTCCTATTTTATATAAATGTTTGGCCAAATAGTCATGTTCTATAAGCAGTCTTAAATTTTGCTACTTGTAGTTTTTACGTGGAATTTCTGGAATAATATCTGGCTTTCTTTACTAAATATTCCATTTTTTATCTTTGGCTTTATTACACAGGTCTTGGTTTTGTTTGATTTTTATATTTGTTTTTTAATTATTCTTTTTATGGATGTGTAAGGTAAGCTTCAGTAGTATTCTGAATTAGATTGGAGCCTTTTTTGGCAAGAAAATCAGCAGTGTGCTGGTATCCATTGCAATTGAATTCTTTCTGTAGTTTTTGAAGTTGTTGAATCATTTTGTAGCACTCTTTAATTGTACTGACTTCATTTTGTGAGGAAGTAACATTATGAAGGTTCTTTTTAATAAATAAGGTGAGTCTGTTACATCTTACCTCATAAATCATTGTGTTCTTTTGAACATGTTTCCAATATGCTTGCATATCATCAACATTTTTTACAGAAAGTACATAATTATTCATGCTTAGTTTTAATAACTAGCTCACAAAGAGCCAGTTTTCAATGGTTCGACCACATACATTACTCTGAACAGAGAGAATTATGAAAAAGAAAAAGAACACATAATTAATGTAGGAACAAATAATGGATTTGAATAAAGCATGATACACAAGAAAATAAATAAGTTCAAAGGACAAAAATGTATTAATCAAAGTACACTTATAAAGAAAAAGAAAAAAAAAAAAGAAAATTCAAGATATTGACATTGAAGCACCATAAGTTAAAAAAAAATTATTTCAAAATAAGATTGGCACCGAAAAAGAACATCAGCATTATTAGATTAAAAATAGAAGAAGAAAACAAATCAGGGATTTCTCAGATTAAATTTGGGGAATGTGATAAATTCTACATAGGGAAAATAAAGAGAAATTTTAAAAACCAGAGTGAAAGAACATCTCAGGAATGTCAAAAATGGGGAAGTAAAAAAAAATTTGCAGTAGCTGCCCACACATAAAAGATATCAAATCGAAAGAACCATAAGGCTAAATTAATAAAAAAATAGATAAACCTAAAGAGCCCACAGTTTGGGAAAACATCTACATTTAAAAAAAACAAAAAGGAGAAATTAATGAATTTTTGAAATCCCCGGGGAAGTGATTTGACTTGGAGGTTCATCAGTCTACAAACAGAGGGAGCCAGGACGGCAGTTTTTCAAGATGATATAACAATAGTCCGTGAAACCTAAAAAATTCTGAAACTGGTCTAATTAGAAAAGAATATGAGGTGAGATGGTACAATTTTCTTAAGTCATCATCATCATCACCCATGCAAGTATTAGCCATGTGGCCTGTTACGGTCTCAAAGAGGAATTTCCCATCCAGCGCTTTTTTGGACGTCACAGCGATCTTTTGCCTTGGGGGGCAGTAGTGAAGTATGGATTTTGGAATTCTATGAGACAGCATTCGTTGAAGATGGGCTTTCCAGTTGTTCTGGTAGTTTTTGTATATGGTGAAGAATGAGTTCTACATCCAACTCTTCCATAATTTCCTCATTTCTTTTATGGTCCCACTTTGTGTAGGCTGCTGTATGGTACATAAATCACATCTCATTTGCTGTTATTCAGCTTTTCATCTCTTCTTCGTATTGTCCATTCTTCACTACCATATCTAATACTGGTCTTGCGAGAACCTTATAAACCCGTAATCTTGTGTTCTTCTGTACTAAAGATGGTTTTCATTATACTGTTAACCTTTACACTGCTACGAACGGGTATATCCGTTGGCAAAGAAAATGCTTGCCGTGCTATGGGTGTGTGATATCCATTCTCAACTCCAAACACCTGCTAGTTATATAATACGTATTGCATTGCTTTCAAACTAAGCAGGCATATACTGCCATCTCTTAGGAACCTAAATAAGCTTTTTCCATTATATTATTTTCTCCCTGCATTGAGCAAGGAGGGTTTTAAAGGCTGGAAAATATCTCAGCAGTGAAAAGGTTAATTATCCCCGTTGTTTTTGTAAAATTTGTGATTTTCTTTGATATATTAACTTCATCTTGAAATGTTAAATTATAACCTAAATAATTAAATTCATTTATTCGTTCTAGAATGTCATCATCCAAAACAATTTTGCTAGGTATAGGGTATTTCCCACAAAAGACCATCACTTTAGTTTTCTTTGTACCTTTTTGCAATTATATTAAAATTGTGTATAGAATACTGTAAATCTGTTTCTGTTGGAGCTATTAATACCAAATCATCTCCAAAAAGCAAAGAGTCTATTTTATGATTTCTATTAATTTGGATAGAACCGTGTCTCATCTGTCGCCAATTTTGGAGTATTCTATCTATGTATAAGATAAAGAGCAAGGGTGAGAGGCACATCCTTGTCTTACGCCCCTATTAATTTCAGTCCATTCTGTTTGTGTGTTATTGATTCAAACTGAAATCGAATTTGTTTTATAGATATTGCATAAATTTAAAATATGCTGTTGTGGCAGATTGTTGTCAGCTAAAATTTCCAACAGTTTATTCCTATTGATTTTGTCGAAGACTTTTTAGAAGTCCACAAAAGCTAAATGTGTTCCTACATTGAACTCCCTGTGTTTTTCTATTAATAATTTCATGGAGAAATAACCATCACAGCAGGATCAACCTTTACGAAAGCCATTCTGTTCTTCACTGAGGAGGCTGTTAAGATGTTTGTATAATTTGTTCTTAATTATATTGGCGTAAATTTTGTATCCAGTATTTAGTAAGCTGACGCCTCTGTAATTTTCACAGTTTTTTTTTGTCTCCTTTTTTAAATATTGGTATTGCAATAGATTTTGTCCAACTTACAGGAATGTCTCTCCCTTCCCATAGTTTATTTAAGAATGTTAGAAATCTGTCTAAAAACAGAGGATTTGCATTTTTAAATAGTTCAATACTGATTCCATCCTCTCCAGGAGCTTTGTTGATTCTCATTTTCATTAATACTTCTGATAGTTCATCCTCGGTAAACAAGTATGTAGAGGTGTTATTGGATGATGGTAAAGTGAGAGTATTTGGAGTTTGGGTCCATAGATTTTGAAAATAATTTGACCATTGTTTGGCTGGGATGACATTAACGTTGAGATTGTCTTTTGTTTCACAATTCAAATTTTTCAAGATTTTGTATGTTTGTGGTGCGGGCCTAGTAATATCATTCTCTAATTGTGACACAAATTCCTCCCAATTTTTTCTATGTCTCTTCCTGGTTTCTCTTTTTGCTATTTCTCTTGTTTTGTGGTAATTGATTTTGTCTTCTTCTGATTTATTTGATAAGTACTTGTGGTATGCTTCTTTTTTGTCTTTGATAATTTGTGCTATTTCTTCATCCCAATGTCTCATGTCATTTTTTTTAATCATCTCCTTTTTGTGCCTAGGCTTTCTTTTGCAGATTGTTTTAAGATGTTAGCAAGTTTACTCCATCCCTCTTCAATATTTTCGGAGACAGGGCAATCGTTCATAATGTTTTGCATTCTTGTCTTATAAAGCCAAGCTGTGCTGGGATCTCTGAGGGAGCTTACTTCGAACTTCAAATCCAATTTCTGAACTTTCTTTTTTGTTTTAATCCATCTTGGTTTCATACGTATAGTACTGACAAGAATATAGTGATCTGATTCAATTTCTGTTCCCCGGAACACTCTTGTATCTAAGACCATATCTGATGGTTTCTGGTTACAAAGAATATAATCTACAATTGATCGAGAATTTCTGGCTTCCCAGGTATACTTATGACTATCTTTATGTTAATACATGGAATTCATAATTTTTATTTGATTTTAAACTGCAAAATCAATAAGTCTTTGGCCATTTCTATTTAATGTGTCTTCTCCATGTCACTGGATTTTTTTGTTCCCTATCCTGCCATTAAAATCTCCCATGATTAAGAGCATATCTGATTTATTTACATGTGTTACGACCTAGATTATAATAGGTCATAAGGTAGTGTCCCATAAGGGAAAAATGGTTCAATATTTTAATTGACCTTGGCCCGTGACAGTGAAAGTGCTATAATCACAACTAATGGGAGCATCACATTGAACATAGAAACATATAAAACCATAAAACAAGGTTAACATTACATAAGACATATCCAATAATAAAACAATTATAAACATCTTGAAGCTAGTGAATCGCCATATTTGAAAGCGCTGAATTCAATATTTACATGAGAGAGCTCAACTAAGTCACCTGTAGATTATTAAACCTCCAATAATTTTAACTTTAACTATTTATTTGAACCCTTTGGTCTCCTGAGTTTGCTAATTCATAGTTATTAAAATTTAACCAAATTAATCTAACGTTTGTAGTGTTTCTTTTTAAACTTTATGCCTTTGAAGTTAAGTTGATTGTACATGTAGAGGATTCATGGTCCAGTCCCTGCCTCCAGACAGACAGTTTGCCTAAATTGAAAATGAGTATATGTGTGATTTTTCCAGCTTTCCTATTTCCAAATCTAGTTCCCTTTCACTTTCTAAAACTTGTCCCCAATTGTGGGAATTTCTCATCGTCGCCTTCAAAACTTTTAACTAATGTAGCTCAAAGTTCCACTTTACGTATGTAGTTCAATTTTCCAAAACTTTCATCCAATGTGGAAATCTCTGGTCTTTCTGTCAAAACATGTTGATATTTTTGAAACTACATCATGGTGTGTTGTGACAATGAGTCCAGGATACTTTATTATAAAATATTATAACATTCTACTTATTTTTTTTATACTTACTTACTTACTTACTCACTGGCACTATCGAACCCGTAGGTTCATGGCCGCGCGGACATAAGCTCTCCATACATCCCTATCCCGAGCTAATGTTTTCCAATCATTCCCTGTATAATCTACTTCCCTCAAATCATAGTTAATGTTGTTCTCCCACCTCATTCTTGGTCTGCCAACTGGGCGTTTTCCTTCTGGCTTTCCTACAAGAAGTTTCCATGCACGTCTTTCATTCCCCATACGTGCAACATGTCCTGCCCATCGCAGTCTACGAGACTTAACTGTTCTTATTATATCTGGCTTCCTATAAAGACCATGTAGTTCATTGTTATGAAGTCTTCTCCATTCACCTGTCTCTTCATCTCTCTTTGGTCCAAAAATTTTCCTAAGAACTTTATTCTCAAATACTCGCAATCTCCTTTCCTCCCTTAAAGTAAGAGTCCATGTTTCGCACCCATATAATATAACTGGTAGAATAATAGTTTTATATATTTTCAGCTTAACGTTTTTTTGAAAGGAGTTGGGACATCAAAAGTCTCTGTAATGCATAATAGCACGCATTTCCAGAATTGAGCCTATGTTTAATTTCTCTGTGCATCTCATTCCTATTTGTGATTATTGTTCCTAGGTATTTGAATTCAGCCACTTCCTCAAAATTTCCTCATTTGTCCTTAGCTGTCCATTTCCATTATATACTGAATTTCTACGTGTGACCATATATTTAGTTTTATTGATATTTACTTCCAGTCCCAATTTCTTAGTGTTACTCAATAGTGTGTGCGTGTTGGCCTTTAGTATCTCCTCGCTATTGGCCAGTAGTACTACATCATCAGCATAAACTAACAGCTTATTAATACCATTCAGTTGTAAGCCTTCCTCATTCTCTAAAGATTTTATGGCATGCTCTAGTACAGAATTAAATAGTAGAGGAGATAGTGCATCTCCTTGCTTCAACCCATTCTGGATTTCAAAAGTGTCTGAAAACTGTTTGCCTACACGCACCCTACTCTTTGAGCCATTTAGACACATTCGTATAAGTCTAACTAACTTTTTAGGAATTCCGAACTCCAGCAGGATACTATATAACTTCTCCCTCTTAATTGAATCATATGCTTTTTTGAAGTCTACATATAGTTGATGTACAGTACCATTATATTCCCATTTCTTTTCTAAAATCTGTCTTATACTAAAAATCTGATCTGTTGTAGACCTGTTTCTTCTAAATGCACATTGATGATCTCCTAGAATGTCATCAATATAGGGAGTAAGTCTGCTTACTAATATATTTGTTAGAATTTTGTACGAAGTTGAAAGTAATGAGATGCCCCTGTAGTTGTTGCAATCAGTTTTATCTCCTTTTTTATAAATTGGTAAGATAATTGATTCCTTCCATTCATCTGGAAGAGCTTCTTTTTCCCAAATCATACTAAGCAACCAACGTATCTTGTCCATCAATTTTTCTCCCCCTGATTTTATCAGTTCTGCTGGGATCTCATCTGAACCTGATGCTTTATACATCTTCAATTTTTCAATTGCCATTTCAACCTCTAATGCACTTGGCTCTGCGACTAGCATTTCTGCTGTCTGTAACTTATCCTCCTCAATGTCTTGTTCTGTATGTACATTTAATAGCTGATTAAAGTAACTTTTCCATCTATTTAATATACTCTTAGAATCTGCAATCATATCCCCATTTTCATTCCGAATTATGTTTGTTCTAGCCTGAAACCCTTTCTTTTCTATACTAATTCCCTGATACAATTCTCTAATGTTCCTATTTTTTGCGTTCATTTCAAGATTTCTCTCTCAAATATTCCCTCTTTTTACTCTTTAGTAACTTGGTGGTTTCCTGTCTAATACTACCCAATTGCTCTAAATTTACCTCATTTGGCTCGTGTAACCATTTCATTTTTGCTAGCTTTCTTTTCTTTACAATGTCGGCACATTCCTCATCAAACCATTTCTTGTTTTGCCTCTTTTTTAAACAACCAATGCTTTCTGATGCTGACAATTTAATAATATCTCTTATAGCTTCCCATTCTTTATTTATATCAGTTTCTTCTTCGTTTGCCACATTGTCATCTGAAGATTCCAGTATTTCAGATCTATTAGCAATTTTGATTTAGTATTCTTGCCGCATTTCATCATTTTTCAAGTTTTTTAATTCATATTTTACAGAATCATCTATAGCGTTTGTTCCTCTCATAAGCGATAGCCGTTGTCTGATTTTCCACTCTGACCAGATGATGATCCGAATTGCAGTCTGTCCCTCTAACTGATCTAACATCAATGATGCTACTGTGCCAGCGTTTATCCACTAATACATGATCTATCTGGTTCCGAGTTTCTCCATCTGGAGACGTCCAGGTGTATTTATGAATATCCTTATGCTGAAATGTTGTGCTCTTAACAATGAGATTCTTTGATGTGGCATATGTGACTAATATAACCTCGTTGTCGTTGCTATCTTCATGAAGACTGAATTTGCCTATTGTTGGTTTGAATATATCTTCCCGCCCAACTTTTGCATTAAAATCTCCTAAGACAATTTTCATATGATATCGTGAAAGGCTATCAAATAAGCATTCTAATTCTTCATAAAACTCATCCTTGATCTTGTCATCTTTATCTTCTGTGGGGGCATGTACATTTACAATTATAAAGTCATGTCGTTTACCCTTTAGAATTATGTATGATATCCTATCACTAACAAACTTAATATCTCGGATAGCGGATAGTATCCTCCTTCTGACTAAAAAACCCGTTCCAAATGCAGGTCTTTCTGCACCACCATAGTATAATGCAAAGCTTCCTGATTCCTGACTACCTACTCCTGGCCACCTAACTTCCTGTAAAGCGACTATATCCAAGGGCGATTTATCTAGTTCCCGCGTTAATATCTGTAGTGCCCCGCTATTGTATAAAGTCCTAACATTCCATGTTCCTAGGAACATGTCCCTATGTTTGAGCCTTTGGCATGGGTTCCCTGAAGTAGTCCCCGCCCGGAGAACCGAATGGGGGACTATTTGACCTCTGAGAAAATTTTACCCCAGATGAACCTATTTTTTTTATTTCCTATGGATTTTAAGTATGACTAATCAGTGTGATTTCCTATCTTATAGTATAATTACT
Source organism: Diploptera punctata (assembly GCA_030220185.1). NCBI lineage: Eukaryota > Metazoa > Arthropoda > Insecta > Blattodea > Blaberidae > Diploptera > Diploptera punctata. The sequence continues at coordinate 10,218 of JASPKZ010008910.1, forward strand.
TAGTATATTGCCGCCATAACTATGATTAATCATTTATAGTTTTCTTTATGTGATTTTTAAATAATAGTTTTTATTATCATTTTCTTTTTAAGTATGGCCTATATCATTACAACATGATTGACAATTGTTTGTAGTTTTGAATAGAATTTGCCATTTCTTCTTCTTCGCCTTCTATTGGAGCATAAATTCCTATTATTGTTAAGTATCCTCGTGAGAGTTTTAGTCTTACTTGAATGATTCTTTCATTATGGAATGTGTAATTATCTATTGATGTATCATTAACATTACTCCAGCTCTTGCTCTTGTATTGTGATTTATTCCGCTATAAAACTGTAAATAATTTTGTGTTTCTTTCGAACCTTTTAGTTTCTTTTTGGTTTCAGAAATTGCTGCACATGCAATTTCCTTCTTTGCCAGAATGTCGTCTAATTGGACCTCTTTATGGAAAATTCCCTGTACATTCCAGGTTGCAAATTTTAAAATATTTTCCTTCTTCCATGCCGTATCCTTATTCTCGCAAAGGTCGTCAACAGGTTGATCTGTCTGATTCATCCGAGGCTTGGTTTGAAACTTGAAAGCAAATGTAAATTTTTTCGCCCAATGGGTTGCTGGCCCAGAGGGGTATAATTGTGGGGTTCCCACTAACGTAGCATTTCCTCTACATTAAGGTGATGTAGTTATACCGCCAGTACTTGGTCTCCTCAGAGCCTCAGGTTGCACCACGAGCAGGTCGAGGATAGGAGAGGTGATGAAATGCACATCACGATCCCTTGGAACCCAATTTTCTTAAGTAAAATGAATAATTTATATGGAAATAAATAATAGTTTTTACGACTCACCTCATAATTGTAGTAAAAAACTTACTATTATTTATTACAATAAACCTGATATGGTACTTCCTTTAAAAATGTATATGGACCTAATTGATAGCAACTGACAAATATTTAGGTTGTGCTATGAAGGATGTCTTGTAGTGTATATAGGCCTAGTTGTTGACATTTTATACTCATGTTATATTATTACAGAAAGTTCACAAGATGTTATAAAACATGTCCCACGTTGTAGTCAAATGGTTAAGGCAAGATGCCTTGGCATAGAGCTATGGGACTTGCACTGATTCAAGTCTCCATGGAGGAAAAAAATGTTGTCATGAAATTTTGGCCAGGTATGAGACTGGTGCCCATCCAGCATCGTGAAGAATTTGGGTAGTTACAAAAAGTAGCAGCTCTAGGTTGAGAACGGCTGGGGACCTTACATGTCACCCCTATACTGGCTGGCTGATCATCTACCTCTGTGATTAACAATTGTGGATGTGAGGCCAGCAGCCAGCAGTTAGTTTTTTTTTTGTAGCAAACATAGTATTAAGAGATATTATGTACCAAAATGTACCTGGCAGATGGTCGACTTAATTTGTGGTATTTTTTCTCACTTGTATGTGTTTCAATTCCATCTGTAGTAATGACCTGACCTTGTAACTATGAGTTCTGGAGGCATGTCTCCCTTGCTTTACATACATATGCAGTTATTACTAGAGCATAGATATTTATGTGCTAAAAGTTATGATTGCATCATAGTATAATGAGACTTATGAATGTCTTCCACACACAAACAATCAATAATGTATATGTGTTAATAGGAAGAAACATTATGAGGTTCTTCTTAATAAATAAGGTGAATCTGGTGCATCTTACCTCATAAATATTTTTGTTTCATTTGACATGTTTTGATATATTGTCCATTTCATCATCATCTTGTTCAGACTGTTGATTTTTATGTTGTCAGCCCTGAATGTTGACTCCCACTCCATCTTTTTCATAAACCAGAAGATGGAGTTGACATTCAGGGTCGACAACTTAAAAATCAACAGTCTGGACAAATATGATTTATCCATCATTGAGATGTATGAAATTAATAATAAGAACATCGAAAAAAGCTGTAACTGGCATTTATAATGTAATGTATAATTCCCAAATATGCCTTCTTAATAAAGGAGCCGCTATTTACAAAGATAGAAGCAAAGGCTTCATAGCATTTGGTTACAGTGTATATAGAGAAAAATTTGCATTTAGATCGGTAATTGCTCAGGTAGCTCAGGTGGTAGAGCACTTGGTCTAGAGAACCAAGGGTTCCCAGTTCAAGTCCCGGTCTGAGCGTATAATTTTTCTCTTTTGAAATATGATTTATCCATCATTGAGATGTATGAAATTAATAATAAAAACATGGAAAAAAGTGTGGACAAGCTGATGATGGCATAGACAACATCAAATGAAACACAAATATTTATGAGGTAAGATTCACCTCATTTATATACTATTTGTGTTGCAAATATCAGCATTGTATAATGACCTGATTGGTTCCACATACTGTACTTACAGTTCAATAATATAGGGCAACTAAACACTTTTAAAAACTTATAATATCCCCGTGGAAAGTAATGAAATATTTAAATGGAGTTTTATGATCTCAGTAGATCTAGGAAAATCAATATTGGTACTCCTACCATCAATTGTTACCTTATGACTATTGTCAACTATTAATAATTAGTTTCCAAAATACCATTGTTTATTAGAAATTACTTTTTCAATCATAAATGAACACTCAATTCTCAATTAGGCAGCTAGTTTTGATTGTGAAAACATACTGGCATATAAATTCATTGATTGAAACATAACAAGCATTTCAATGTGTGCAAATACAACAAGGGCAACAATTTTATCCATGGTAAGAAAGCTAGAGGCCACTGATTCTTTCCTCAGCGAGACACATTTTGTGAACTCACCAAAGGAAACAGGGTTCTTGCAAAGAATGCATGCTTACGAGCATACAGAGTTGTGCATATAATGCATGAATTAAAAAAAAAATAACCATTTGCTCAAAAGAGGATGAATTATTGCCAATGGTTTAAGGTTTTTCTTATTCTCTCCACAACTTATTTATGGATGAAGCTTTCTTGCCATCGATAAAATTGTTGCCATGTTAGAATATTGTGCACAATCAACTGTCCATTGTGTTTCAATCAACAAATTTATCTAGCATATGTTTTCATGAGAAGTACAACTGTAAACTAATTAAACAACAACAGTCATATGAATGGTATTGATTCTCCCAGATGCACTGAGGTCATAAAACTTATATAATTAGGAAATAACATGAAATATGAGGTGAGTCAAAATAACCAACTCATTAATAATCAATTTTAACTCTTTATTACTTTCCAGAGGGAAAATGTAAGTCTTTAATAGTTTTAATTATAAATTGAATGTTTCTCATTGAAGGTCAGTTATATTTTTCTCTTCAAATATAATTTGATCTTTAATAGTGTTCAGTTTTATATTGATCACTCTCTTTACACCAAGTAGCAATATATTAGTACATAACTAATTATAAACAAACACTTTCCATATGACCAATCAAATTACAATATAAAAATACAAATATAGAAAATTGTCTTTCATATTGATTTTTAATTTTTTTTAAATTTATAGTTATTTTCATTACCACTAAAGTATAACAGTTAGCATGTTTTTCAGGTATCCAAGGGATCCAGGTGTGATTCTTGGATATTCCATAAAAATGTGTCTTTACATGAGGTTCTAGAAGGGGATTCATCTGCTCTTGTCAGGACAACTGAGTAGCTACTTGATATAAGTAGAAAAAACTCTATTTTTATATTTGAAGAGAACATTTTTTCACCTAGAGCGAGACTCAAACCCGGGACCCTTGGCTTTCCGGACCAAGTGCTCTACCAACTGAGCTACCAAGGCAAGTTGCGATCTAGATGCAAATTTTTCTCTTATATACATTGTAATTCCCTCATGCCAAATACTTGAAACCGTAGCTTCTATCTTTGCAAATGGCGGCTTCTTAGTTAAGAAATATAAATTATAAGAAGAAATATAATTTATCCTTCAGTGAGAAGTGTTAAATCAATAATAAAATTGTCAGAGAAAACTCTAATTAAAGTAAAGGACTGCATATACCATCTCTACTGTCATTTCCTAACCAGTGACAACAATCACTTCAGTCAACCTTGGTTCTTTGGAAATGTTATTCCATGGATTTATTATTATTATTATTATTATTAGCGAATTCTGAAGGACTGTAGCTAATGTGGTTGTACCCAATAACAGATTTTGAAACATTTTACAAATCTTCATTGATCCCACTTACTAGGCATCAAAATTAGCAAGGCAAAAAAACAAAGTGTGTATGTTTTTCAGCACTCTAGTAGCTGCAATTTCTATTTTTGCTTTAATCAAACTCGGCCTATAGCAATCAATTAAGAAAACTATGCTTGAATTCAATAACCAGGAATATTGGACCATTATGTGTGAGGACTAACCTGAACAACCTGTGAAAGTTTGTTGGTAGAATTATTTTCCATCCTGCATACTGACAAAAAAAAAAATCAAATCTGATATACCTTTTCCAGGAGAAAATTCACTTTTTGTCCGATTCCGACTATGATGTCTCCAAGATGAACTGTCATCTCCTGAATCACTGGCCACAGGATCTGTTCCCAAATCAATGGTAGTGCGATGCACCAACAGAGTGGGCTCCGGTCAAGTGCTGCAGGTGCAATTGATGCATTCTCAGACTAAAAATAAATTGGTATGTGATAAAAAATTTAAAATGAAAACAAATACAAATATAAATTTTTAGAGTATCAAAGCATGTTTAGGATAAAATATGTAATTCATAAACTTCTTAGAACATTTTAAAATACAATAGGATGTAAATTAAAAGATTTGTTTAATAATTAAGACATTTTGTCTGTACATTCTTACCTCTTATGGTTGTTTTTTGTCGAACATATGTTTCATGGCTGCTGAGCCCCATCGTCAGCGATTACAGACTCTGAGCTGACGATGGGGCTTAGGAGCCTTGAAACATATGTTCGACAAAAACAACCATAAGAGGTAAGAATGTACAGACAAAAGTCTTAATTATTCTTAGAACATGTTAAGTTAAAAACTTTTTTTTTGTTCAATGCCAACAGGTCGTCTTACGAGATTTCTGACATTCGCTCCTGGAAACAGCAGAATTGTAACCCACTTCTATGGTATCCACCTGGAAGGTGGAGTTACATTTGCCTGATGATATGACAAGTAATAAATTATAACAAAGTCCTTAAACTTAAATTTAACCTAAATTCCAGACCACGAGCGACCACAGAAATAATTCCCTTTAAAAAAATTCTTGTGGTCTGAGCCAGAATCAAATCCAGGACCTAATGAACTGATCACAAGACATGAGTGTGGTCTAAGTTAAAAACAAATTAAGTTATTTTACATTAATGTGAATGTTGTAAGTGTAATTTTGGATATTTTAATGTTCACACAGACAAGAAAATAATGAGTCTTTTACCTGTCCTTCGATTACATTAAACTTAAGTAAAATGTATTGTTCTATTTCATGGTAGAAAAAAAAATGATTTTTGTGCTATCAAGTATTATTTTGCTAAGCAGTACATCCACAGGAAAGTCCTACAGACACTGTTACCTCAAGCTTCAGTGAAAACATATATTATCTACACCTAAGTTATGGACTATTTACTTTAAAAAATGAATTATAACTATAGACTGTGATGGCCAGGATATGTGGCACAAATGGGGAATGAAAGACATGCATGGAAGCTTCTTGTAGGAAAACCAGAGGGAAAACATCCAGTTGGTAGACCAAGAATGAGGTGAGAGAATAACATTAACTATGATTTGAGGGAAGTAGATTATACAGCAAATGATTGGAAAGCATTAGCTCAGGAAAGGGATGTATGGAGAGCTTATGTCTGCATGGCCATGCACCTATGGGTTCGATAGTGCCAATGAGTTGTTAAAGTCCAGCCACTGATTCTCCGGCCCTGCTGTTTTCACAACAGTGTTGCCAATATGGATATTCAGTGGGAGGGGCCGCTTTATGTATGCGGTTAGCAGACATACAGCTGACAACATCTCAGCAATTTCAAACCTTACTAGCATGCTATAGTGAGCAGTGATTGGTTGTGGCAGATGTTCACTCTCACTTCAACCATTTCCTCATTGGCAGTAGAGGGCAAGTTCTCCCTTTACCCCTCGTATAACCTAAATTTCAGAGCCAGAGATCCAGCGGCTGGACTTTAGTTAGTTATTCAATGGACTTGTGTCATCAGCTACGGCTGGATACATATAATGAAGAATGAATGAAGTATTTTAAATTAAATAATAATGCCGTGTCATAATATAAGAGCACTTTCTCTGAAAACAGTTATAAAATCAGGGTTCATCTTAAGTTAAAAAATGAGTCGATTCTTATCTTATACAAGTTATCTTGCTATTCCCGTGATGTATGAGGTAAGATAAGAATCTTATTATGTTATTTCCCATAATTAACTTATGAATAACTCTATGTACCGATATACAATTTTCTATTACTGTTAATATTTTTATAGGAAGTAACGCTATGAGTCAGATACAGACACCTCACCTCATAATTTGTAGAATTCTTGTGAACATGTTTCAGAATGCTTTTAAATTTTATCTCATAGAGATATTTCTTATATGGGATAGGAGGTGAGATGAACAGAATTTATTTTAAATTTTAAGTTATGCCCTATATTGGTGACATTCTACAAGATCATCAATGTGAATTTAGAAGAAACAGGTCTACAACAGATCAGATTTTTAGTATAAGACAGATTTTAGAAAAGAAATGGGAATATACATAGACTTCAAAAAGGCATACAATTCAATTAAGAGGTAGAAGTTATATAGCATCCTGCTGGAGTTCAGAATTCCTAAAGAGTTAGTTAGACTTATACGAATGTGTCTAAATGGCACAAAGAGTAGGGTGTGTGTAGGCAAACAGTTTTCAGATACTTTTGAAATCCTCAATGGGTTGAAGCAAGGAGATGCACTATCTCCTCTACTATTTAATTTTGTACTAGAGCATGCCATCAAATCTTTAGAGGATGATGAAGGCCTACAACTCAATGGTATTAATAAGCTCTTAATTTATGCTGATGGTGTAGTACTACTGGCCGATAGCGAAGAGATACTAAAAGCCAACACGCACACACTAATGAGTAACACTAAGAAATTGGGACTGGAAGTAAACATCAATAAAACTAAATATATGGTCACACATAGAAATATATTATATAATGGGAATGGACAGCTAATGACAAATGAGGGAAATTTTGAGGAAGTTGCTGAATTCAAATACCTAGGAACAAAATCACAAATAGGAATGAGATGCACAAAGAAATTAAACATAGGCTCAATTCTGGAAATTATGCTATTATACATTACAGGGACTCTTGATGTCCCAACTCCTTTCAAAAAAGTTATACTGAAAATGTATAAAATAGTTATTTTCCAAGTTATATTATATGGATGCAAAACATGGACTCTAATTTTAAGGGAGGAAAGGAGATTACGAGTATTTGAGAATAAAATTCTTGTACTTCATTTGTTCTTAAAGTGATCCTCGTCAAAACAAAACCATGTGGCCTGCTTGCTTTTCATTGGTTACTGACACCGATATACAATGTAGAAGCAATATGTACATGAAAAAGTAGTTCCCTTTATTAAATTAAAATTATGTCCTCTGAATATACTTGTTATTCTTCATGAATGAAAATAATAATATTCAAAACATAGAAAATAATGTAAAATAAATCTAATCAATAATTACAACTTAAAATAGTTTTTTACAAATGGGTGATACATTTGAGTCATTCTTCAGCCAACAACATGTCGAGTCTTCTGTTGCCATGTCACCAACTAAATTTGTAAAAAACAAATCTGGCAAACCTTTGACTAGTGGTCAAAAAAGTTATTTTAAACGTATTTCACAAGTTTAGAGAAAAGTATCGTGAATTTTTAGTAAAATATATAGTGAATTTAACATGTGAGTTTACCGGTGTGTCGTGTAGAAGTATTAATAGTGCTTGGAAAGAAAAAAACAACACGTGGTATGGTTGTAACTCCCGGTAAAAAAGGAAACGTGTGCAGTATGCTTTTAATAAGTGTGATGAATTTGTGGTAAACGCAATTCGAGTAGTAGTGCATAATTTATTTTATTTTTAAAAAATGAACCCCCTACAATTGATAAAGTACTGAAACAAGTAAATAGTGATTCAGAACTGTCTGATTTTGAAAGAACGTTTTACAAAATATTGTGTGAAATCGGGTATGAATTTGTTAAAAGAAATCAAAGGAATGTTGTTATAGATCGCGATGACATTTTGCTATAGAGAAGGGATTATTTAATATGACTTACTTTAAAAATGAGTTTAGAATATACTGTATAACTTATATTTAACCTGGGAGAGATCTACCAAAATAATTGTGTGATTTTAAATAAATGTCAATAACCTCAACCTTGAAGCACAAATTCTAAAAATATAAATAAAAATATGCAGTGGTGCAGTGACAGGATCCCATTCTCCCCAAGTCTACCGTTATGTTTGACATCAAACAAAAGAGGAAGAATGCAGTGGGCACAGAATGACATGTTCCAAGAATTAATACTAATTCTTAGCCACCACTCCTATGTTAAACTGCTATTATCAATAGTAGCTACAAAAAATCAAGTATGTGACTTTGTTTATTAAGCTAGTATATACTTCACACGTGCTCCTATCAAAATGACAGTAATAGTGGCGCGAATGGCGTAAGGATACAATTGGTGTTTGTTTATGTTAGGATCCACTCTAAGAGCGAATGAAGTATAAGAAAATTTTTGGACCAAAGAAAGACGACCAGACAGGTGAATGGAGATTACCTAACAGTGAACTAAATGGTCTTTATAGGAAGCCAGATATAATAAGAACAGTTAAGTCTCGTAGACTGCGATGGGCAGGATATGTGACACGAATGGGGAATGAAAGACGTGCATGGAAGCTTCTTGTAGGAAAACCAGAGGGAAAACACCCTGTTAGTAGACCAAGAATGAGGTGGGAGAATAACATGAATTATGATTTGATAATAATAATAAGTAGAAATGCGCACACACCGTGCATGGAGGTAATTACATTACTTGTCCTTACTATACGCTGCTCTTCTTACATTTTATAATGTGATATCTGTCACAAAATTCTAGACACAATATGCACACACACTTGTCATTTGGTTCGTGGAAGGTCTTGTTACTGCACATCTTGTGGTGGAAGCCATGGATTGCCAATCTTGTCGTCACGTGTTGCATTTCATGATTAGCTTCCGTCCAGGTCCTATCTTGCATTGCACATGTTGCATAGAACTTCTCCGGTCTGCTGTTTTTCTTCTTGTACAGGTCTTGTAGGAGCTTTTTGAAGGTGTCATTCGCTGGGAGAATTATCTCGCATCTTAGTTCTTCTATCAAAAATGTCTCCCTGGTGAGCTCTGTGGTACTCCTAGAGCTCTATACGTGAGGTACAATACGTCAGGACGGGTGGTCCATAGCTGTGCTGATCGATAGTTGTGAGAATTATGATTTGAGGGAAGTAGATTATACAGGGAATGATTGCAACACATTTGTGCAGACAAGGGATGTATGGAGGGTTTATGTCTGTGCAGACATGAACCTATGGGTTCGATAGTGCCAGTGAGTTAGATAGTGAATTTTTAAATTATACCTCACAGAGTTAATTCCTATATTAGTTCATGCTTTTACATATTTCAGAATTATTCTGAAATATTATCTCAAGAATTCTACAAATTAAGAGGTGAAGTGTCTATATCTGTCTCTTAATATTATTCTATTACTGTCATTTCTGCAAATTTTCTCTGTTCTAATTTAAAGCTGTCATTATTCATTAATTGGTTCCTTCCGATAAATGAAAATATTCCACTTATGTAGAGCTCAGTGGACGTGCATACACTGTTCACACTCTGTTTGTTTAAAATGTCTTATTGTCGTTCCAGTTGTAAATAGTCACAAACTTATATTTAATTAATGTTGGGAAGTAAACATTATGAGGTATAATCATTAAAAATCATCGGAGAACATATTGTTTAAATAACTCACCTCATAGGATTCATGCTTCCATGATATCGCGATTTCAAACATAATCATGTTCATCGTCAGCCATAACTCCGACTGTTGAAATTCTTCGGCCGTCAACTATTCTATTGTCGCCATCTTCAGTGCTGCTATCTATGGTTGAATTTATGAACTTCGAAATCAATGTAATTTCGTTAGGGATATCAAAATTCATTGATCTATTTTTGTTTTTCTGAATGTATATTTTTTCCCAAACTGTCAATTCCAAAGGTTTCTCTACTTGTTTTAAAAGTTTAGCTTCTCTTCCAATTTTATGATGTTCTAATAAACTATGTGCAGCAATTGCAGATTTTTCAATTTCACAATTTTTAATATTTCTGAAATGTTCTTTTGTCCGAATTTCCAAATTCCTTTTTGTTTTTCCTATATAAACTTTATTGCAATCTTCACAATTTATTTGATAAATTCCAGATTTCTTACTGTCTGGAACTTTGACTTTTTTATTGGTACTTAGAAGATTACCCAGACTAAATTTATTTATTGGTGCCAAAAAAATGTTGTATTTGTCAAAAATTTTTTGAAATTTCCTATGCATTTCAGGATGGTAAGTAATTTTCTTGTATTTTTTCTTTTCTTTGCAATTTTGTAAAGTAGTATATTCATTAAGTCTTTTATTGTGTTTGAATTTCTTCAACTTATTTATAATTAATTCTTTATCAAAACCATTTAATCTAGCAGTGTTTAAGATATGTTTAAACTCTTTATTGAAATTTGCAAAAATATTTTTGCAATAATAAATTCTAAAGATATTGAAGATGCTCTTAAATTATTAAACCTTCAGGATGAATCAGTAAAGTTTACCGTCGAATTAGAAAAAGAAAACAAAATTCCTTTTTTGGATTTATGTATAATTAGGAATGATCAAACACTGAAAATTGAATTTGATATATTTAGAAAAGGAACTCATACAGATAATTACATTAAATCATCAGGCTTCAATCACATTGCTCATAAGCATGCAATATTCAATAGCTTAATTTACAGATTGACAAATGTACCATTAAACGAAGAAAATTTCAATAAAGAGTTTAAACATATCTTAAACACTGCTAGATTAAATGGTTTTGATAAAGAATTAATTATAAATAAGTTGAAGAAATTCAAACACAATAAAAGACTTAATGAATATACTACTTTACAAAATTGCAAAGAAAAGAAAAAATACAAGAAAATTACTTACCATCCTGAAATGCATAGGAAATTTCAAAAAATTTTTGACAAATACAACATTTTTTTGGCACCAATAAATAAATTTAGTCTGGGTAATCTTCTAAGTACCAATAAAAAAGTCAAAGTTCCAGACAGTAAGAAATCTGGAATTTATCAAATAAATTGTGAAGATTGCAATAAAGTTTATATAGGAAAAACAAAAAGGAATTTGGAAATTCGGACAAAAGAACATTTCAGAAATATTAAAAATTGTGAAATTGAAAAATCTGCAATTGCTGCACATAGTTTATTAGAACATCATAAAATTGGAAGAGAAGCTAAACTTTTAAAACAAGTAGAGAAACCTTTGGAATTGACAGTTTGGGAAAAAATATACATTCAGAAAAACAAAAATAGATCAATGAATTTTGATATCCCTAACGAAATTACATTGATTTCGAAGTTCATAAATTCAACCATAGATAGCAGCACTGAAGATGGCGACAATAGAATAGTTGACGGCCGAAGAATTTCAACAGTTATGGCTGACGATGAACATGATTATGTTTGAAATCGCGATATCATGGAAGCATGAATCCTATGAGGTGAGTTATTTAAACAATATGTTCTCCGATGATTTTTAGTCACAAACTTGTTTTTTTTTCAAATTATTTGCTACAAATGTAACAAAGAGTCTTTTTAAAAAAATTGAGTATATCTTTCAGGTTGGTTCATCCTATATACTGGTAAATGTAGTAAATTAAAAATGTAAAATTTTCATAAACATATTCTTTTTCTAAAAGGCAGTTGAAAAATACCATTACAAAAATCAAATTGCATTGATAGAAAACTTTCATAAACACATTTTAATAAATATTTCTAGAAGTTGGTAGAAAAATACATTACATTAAAAAGTTACTAAAACAATCAAATTACATAGATTGTCATGAAAAAAAAAACATTTTACATTATTTTAATATAATAAATTTGGGAATTTTAACATTATGAGGTTTTATTAATAAGAATCAAATGAAACGTGAATTCTTCTTACCTCATACATCTATGTTTTTATAACCTTTAAGCGCCCAAGTTTAAATGGCCAGGTAGCGGCAGGCTGCCCGGGTTTAAATGTCCACCTAGCTTTTGACTATAACTTTGCTAATTTTATTAACTCATATTTTTAAATCTGTGGGGGTCACAAACATCAAACAACGTTTAAAGTGTTAAATATTATTGTAAAATCGGTGGTATTCACGGCAAAAACCCGTAGTGATATTTTATACCATAGACATGATTTTTGAATTCACGATAGTTAGCAAATAACTTTAGGGACTTTAGAGTGTTGTGAATCAGGTTAGAAGTGAAAAACTATATATAGATTTAGGTATATTCTAACCCTCGTTCATTCTTTTGTTTATTATGTTGCATCCGGTCAGTTTTCCCCCAAAGCAGGAAAGTTTTGAAAAAAAAAAAAACAGGTCACATTCCACCCACAGCCCTTATTCATTCACAGTTTTGTGACTCAGAGTGAAGTTTACGTTTTGTCTAGTACAAAATCACTACGTTCCGCTGAAATACAAGATGTTCTCGGATTGTGACATGACGAAAACGATATCAATGACAATCACACGCTACAATCAACTGACACTTATAGCTGTGAGACACCTTGCTTTTGTCAGGTCTTGGGTTCGTGAAACTAGAATTGACAGCGAAGAAAAATGTACTCTTCCCCCGACATGACAGAATCAGAAATGTACCTTTTTCTTGGCGTAATTATTCTAATGTGAAATGACGTGTTATGGGATAGTAAGATCTAAGAGAAAAGGGATGCCTAATAATCTAAAAATAATAATAATTCCATGGTGCGACAGGCCTAGAAGGCCCTTAGCCTACCATCCAGCTTCCAGCCTCACACTCATATGTGTCAATCACAAAGGCAGAAGATCATCAAGCCAGTGCATGAGTGACATGTGGTCAGCATGTCGAGTCCCCCAGCCATTATAGTTTGTTTACTCAACCAAACAATTATTTTTTCATTTGTTAGACTTGACCATTCTATACAGTTTTCTTCTTCTGACTTAATTGGTGCCAAAACAACACACAGAGACTTCCGACTTAGACTTGTCAGAGACGTTTAGCAACAGGCTGATAGAACACCCTGTAGACGACTCCCTGGATAGACCTAGTATATTGAGTACAGACATTTCGTGATTTGAAGTCAACTTTAGTCAACATTGGGCCAAAACAACACACAGAGACTTCCAACTTAGACTTGTCACAGACTTTTTGGAACAGTCTGGTAGAACACCCTGTAGATGACTCCCTGGTCGGTAGACATAGTATATTGAGTACAGACATTTCGTGACTTGAAGTCAACTTTAGTCAACATTGGTGGGTAGCTTTACAAAGACTAAGTTGTCATGTGTGTTCGGCACGGGGAATCAGAAAACGTGTGCAAGTGAAGTGTAAAAGCATGATGTCTGTTTGTGAATTGGTGATTGTTTCGAGGCTTATCACACAAAAACAAACATTTAATAAACAAATGCTATCTTCACATCACGTTGCAAGCATCTGATAACACCCTGAAAAAAGGTATGTTACAAAAGTAGTATTATCCAGTATAATTTCAAACAACCAAACAGGTCCGCCTGCTCAGAACCCATACGCTGGGTCTGCGGGCAGACTGGACATACATTTTAAAACCCAGCATATGGGCTCCTGGGCGTTTAAAGGTTAAACACAGCACAGCAGAATCAGAGAACCATCTTCTCCATCGTCAGCTGTTTTCACAGCTGTCAATTTTTTCTTTTGCCAGTAATTATCCAAACTGCCATCTGGTGTACTTTGAAGGAATAATTTTCTAAACTGCCATCTGGTGTATTTTTGAAGAACTTTGTAATCAAGCTTGGTTCGTCCGGAATCTTGAAGTTCATGGTTCTAGTATGGTTTTTGAATATATATCTTTTCCCAAACTGTTAATTCCAAAGGTTTAGATAGATGTTTCAAAAGTTTTGTTTATTTTTCAATTCTATGATTCTCTAATAAACTATGTACTTGGACAGAAAAACTCAAAATAGATCTAAATACAAAATTATTAAAAACAGTTAAAAAATACCAATGAACTTGCAATATGGGAAAAAATCTATACAGGAACAAGAAGAAAATTATGAACTTTGAAATTCCCGGAGAAAGGAGTCTCATTACAAGTTGTTTGGAACACAGATCCATGGCCGACAACTTGAAGAAAAGAAGAAATCAGTTTGTGTAACCACTGACGATGGAGCAACAGCTTTGAAACATATGTCCGACAAAACAATCATATGAGGTAAGAATGTTAAAAAAATACAAACTCAAATATCAAATTAAACCTCATAATGTTACTTCCTAATGTTTTTTAAAAAAAAAATGTCTTAATTATTAAACACATCTCTTAATTATATTTAATTAATGTTGGGAAGTAAACATTATGAGGTATAATCATTAAAAATCATCGGAGAACATATTGTTTAAATAACTCACCTCATAGGATTCATGCTTCCATGATATCGCGATTTCAAACATAATCATGTTCATCGTCAGCCATAACTCCGACTGTTGAAATTCTTCGGCCGATATCATGGAAGCATGAATCCTATGAGGTGAGTTATTTAAACAATATGTTCTCCGATGATTTTTAACATCTCTTAATGTTAATTCCTATTGTATTTTTTTTAAATTAGCACTAATATACAGATAGCTAGATTTGGATGGGCTGGCCATATCCATGTAATATAACCCAGGACAAAAAAAAAAAAGAATGTGGAAAGACCTAATATAGATGGATTGATGGAGTTTTAGAAGACACAAGAAGCCAGAGAAACTGAAGTTTGGAACAGCATTCTCAGAAAGATTGAGATATGACCTGGGCTTTGGGGCCAAATATGATGAAGCTGATATAAATTAATTTGGGGAAATGCTACAACCCTGTTTTACTCCTTTATTAATTTTTGTTCCTTTTAGATGTCCTATTGTTATATCTGACTCCAATAAGATTAGATTTATATACATTATTTACAATCCAAGGTGGCATGTTGTTATGTTAAAGAATTTCTAATAATTTATCTTCATTCTTTATTATGATATATGAATGTGCGTAGAGAATTTTAACTGCTATCAGGCATTTTGGGAAGCCTGTTTTTTTTTTCCCCCATTAGATTCCACAATTTATTTCTTATTATAAAGCATTTTCATAATCTATATAAAGGATGTGTTTCTTGATTAAATTCCAGATGGAACATCCTGAAAGCTGCTCATAATCATTTATCTTGTATCTTGATCATCAATTACATACATAAATGACAATAGAGCTGTTAGCTAAGAACAACAAAATCACATCATTATAGTTCCATCGAAAGACTGTAACTCAGAAATACATTATGGTTATTTGCAACAGGTTTAAGAGGTGCAAAGATATTCAGTGGACCTTGGCGAGGAAGGATATCTCACTGAAGTTAAAAGTATCTGTTCATCACACCAGATATTATGACATGAGAGAGCACTCCAGTCCATCAGCTAGGTGTGTCTAAAGAATAAAGAACAACGAACACCGCACTTCTTAAATTATTGTAAATCAATGGTAAAGAGAAAAATTTTTGCCTGAACCAGGAATCGAACCCCGAACCTTTAGCTTTCCGTGCTAACGCTCAGACCACAGAGCTAATCCAGGCTTCATTCCCATCCAAGCAGAAATCCTTCCTTTACCTTTACTCTACTAGGCCCACATTCAATTGCAATGAATCATCATTCACAAATACACAATGAATGGCTTCTACCTGAAGAAGACATGAAGGGACTCCACACAGCTATAGCCACCCCAGGCCAACGCAAATGGAAGAAGGTGATGCCAGGCCTAGTTTTTTCTGTCAACGCTTGGAGGCGCTTTACTCGTAACACTGTTTCGTCTGCTATTTTGGCAGGTGTAAGTGCACCCAACGGACCTACTAATTATATTTGAAAAGAAAAATATACGCCTAGACTGGGGTTTGAACCCAGGACCTTTGACTTTCTGTCAATGCTCTTCCATCTGAGCGGAAGAGCATTGACATAGAAAGTCAAAGGTCCTGGGTTCAAACCCCAGTCTAGGCGTATATTTTTCTTTTCAAATATAATTTGTCCATCATTAAGGTGTTTAAAAACGAATAATATTAAGAAGACCTACTAATTTACTAAATTAAATATTTTTTTAATTTTTTTAATAAGTTGGCTTTCTCTCAATTTTAATATGAAAATTATCATGAAATCAACTTTTGTTTAAATTCTTGCTTCTAACATTATTTTGGAAAGTTTTGAATAATGTATTTATAGTTTTTTTTATTTAATACCATAATCAACTCTGTACTTTTTTTTTCATTATGTTGCCTACATATTTTAAAATATACACGAAAGCCATGCTATAATTGGTAGCAATATTTTGTTTATTTAAATTAACAATTGGTCTCTTGAAATTTACAAGAATATTACAACAATTTTCTCAGTAAGTGTATTAAATTAAAACGCAGTGTTAAAAAAAATATATATATAATTTGTATTTTACTTATTTAAGGTATAAAGAAATTGTTGAGAGCAAACATGCTTTTGTTCAATGTTCTATAAACAATATTTTACGTAATTAATAATTTTTTATGATGAATGTACATGGATATCATATCTTTGACATAACTACAACCTCAAGATATATAATCAAATTAATGTATGATGTTAGCTTCGAACATCATTTTATATAATTTGCTGAATTGTAGTACTATAGAAATTTAATAGTTTATTGATTTGATGTTAAATAATCTATGGATTTTGTGTTTATAATTTAGATCATGGTGAACAACAATTTTTGTTGTGTTCCGGAATGCAGAAGTCAATCATATTCATCTTCAGCTGAAGGAGGAAAACTGCTATCATTTCATCGCATTCCTGTTGCTCAAGAGAGGTAAATAACATTTCTTGCAGATAATGTAGGCTGAACTTTAGATTGTGATATTCTATAATTTTACATACAACATACGTATGCCACAGTTGCACTATATACTTTTACCATTTGTAATAACATTTCATACTATTTTAAACATTTAGCAATGATTCTTGAAACATATTTTACAAGTATAAAATATTTATTTGTGTATGCAAATTTTGCTATTTATCTCTCAATGTAGTTTTACAGAATTGCAGTGTACATGCACAATGTATAATGTGACTTCCACTATATCTTAATCTTGTTAGGTTCTGATGAGACAAGTTAGTGTACACCATTGTTAAATAATGTGCATGCAATTTATTTTGTTAGGTTAGGAAGAGGAAGTTTGTGTATGTCCATTTTTTATGAACATATTTGGAAATTTATTGTGAAAATTGTTCATACCAATTTCACATATATATCCTACCACATGGTGGAAGTTACATTAAGCATTCGCGCATGCACACTGCGATTCTGTAGAACTTGCAGTAATTCATTGGGTAAGTGAATGTCTAATAAATACTAAAATTTTTTCGTAATCTAAAAGTCATCAGAGGCATAATTATTATGGCACAAAAACCTGATCCTTCCTATGAGCCTTTCAATTACTCATTATGATAGTTCTGAATGTGATAACAAAATAAAACAAAACATATTTACATAAGTTTTAAAATTAAAGCTACGTGGTGAGTCCAACAACTTCCCTTATTGTGTGATTAATTATGTAACAAACTTACAAATTTATTGTGCTTGCAGCATATTAAATGTGATGAATAGATAAGCTATTTAAAATGATATTACTTAGGTCCCACATGTGCACATGAGGCCAAGTACCTTCTCACCTTGTAATAGTTGAGTTATATGTTTCATATTGTATTAATGAAAAATTAAAAAAAATAAAATAAAGAGATATTTGATCAGTTTTTGGGATGTCCAGAAATATCTTCCCATGGTTTTGGTAGTGAAGCATAGCTTTTGGGATTCTAGAGCAGGCCTGTTAGAACTTTCTCTCACAAGGTGTGAAAAGACGGCTCCCTCTTCCTCCTTGCATGAACATGCCCTCGCTCGAAGCAACACAACTGTCTTTTGTATTCACGTAGACTTTCACGGCTATGATGATCTTGAAGAGAATTTTCGGACTGTAGGCCGTGGTCGTGAGGCTTATAGTTCCCCGACGTTTCGCCAGAGACTGCGTCTGGCATCCTCAAGGGTTGTCAATATCAAAAAGGACAAGCAAAAGTGAAAAGGA
This sequence comes from Diploptera punctata, assembly GCA_030220185.1. Lineage (NCBI taxonomy): Eukaryota > Metazoa > Arthropoda > Insecta > Blattodea > Blaberidae > Diploptera > Diploptera punctata. The sequence continues at coordinate 28,625 of JASPKZ010008910.1, forward strand.
TGCGAAATTATTGTATTGTCACAGGTCTTTTATAAGTATACAAAGTTTCAAGTCGATTCAATGTTTCTAGGTGGGTGAAATTCATCTTCAAAAATTCCACTACATAGATACATGGACAATTCTTTTTGATTTTCTGATGATTTTGGCCGTGGTTTTAGAATCAAATTACAAAATTATTGTATTGTCACTGGTCTTTTACAAGTATACAAAGGGTCAGGTCGATCCAATGTTTCTAGGTGGGTGAAAATCGTCTTTAAATATTATGCTACGTAGATACAAAGACATTTCTTTTTTATTTTCTGAAGATTCTGGCTGCGGTTTTAGAATCAAAATATGACATTATTGTATTGTCAAGGGTCTTTTACTAGTCCACAAAGTGTTCAAGTCGATCCAATGTTTCTAGGTGGGTGAAAATCGTCTTAAAATATTGCGTTACATAGACACAAACAAACTTATTTTTGATTTTCTGTAGATTTTGGCCGTGATTTTAGAAACAAAATACGAAATTATTGTATTGCCATGGGTTTTTTACAAGTATACAAAGTTTCAAGTCGATCTAATGTTTCTAGGTGGGTGAAAAATGTCTTCAAAAATTCGGGTATGTAGATACAAAGGTGCTTCTCTTTGATTTTCTGATGATTCTGGCCGCTGGTTTAGAAATAAAATATGAAATTATTGTATTGTCACGGTCTTTTACAAGTATACAAAGTTTCAAGTCGATCCAATGTTTCTAGGTAGGTGAAAATCGTGTTCAAAAATTCCGCTACATAGATACGAAGACACTTTTTTTTTAATTTCTGATGATTCTGACCATGGTTTTAGAAACAAAATACGAAATGATTGTATTGTCACGGGTCTTTTACAAGTATACAAAGTTTCAAGCCAATCCAATATTTCTAGGTGGGTTGTGGGTGAAAATCGTCTTAAAAAATTCCGCTACATAGATACATAGACAATTCTTTTTGATTTTCTGATGATTGTGGCCATGGTTTTAGAACCAAATTACGAAATTATTATTAATTAAATAAAAATAAAACGTAGTTTTATTTGATTTTCATATTTATTATATAATTCAGTGACAGCTGTTTCGGTACACTGTAACCTTCTTCAGACATGTTAACAAATTATGAATTGTGTTCTAACTGATCTAAACAACAATACAACAATATTTATTTAAATTTAACAAAGGGGATTCATTCAAATCAAGTTGAGAATTTAACAGTTTTTTACTACTTTTAAATTTATTAATTTCTACAGCCTCCAAAAGATCTAACTTCTTACCCTTATCACAAATATGTAAAATTTCAAAATTTGGATCGAAACAATGATTAAATTGGAATAGGTGGTTAGCATATTTTGAATTTTCTAAATTTCTGTTATATGCTCTCATGTATTCCTTTATCCGAGTGATAAAAGGTCTACCAGTTTGTCCTATATAGACATTGTCACATGTGCCACACTTCAATTTATATACACCTGATAATTTTTGTTTTTTTTTGTGTTAGTTTTATTGTTTTTTTATTATATTATGTAGAGTTTTATTAGTTTTAAATGCCAAATTAATGTTCAACTTTTTAAAATGTTTAGATATTTTATTTGAAAGTGGGCCTATGTATGACATTACGACATATTTCTTTATGTTTTCTTTGGGGTAAAGGAAAAACTTTGTTAATTGCTTTTTTGTAATGAACCTTCTTAATTAAACATTCTATAATTTCAGGGTCGTAGCCATTATTAACAGCCAATTGTTTAATAATATTCAATTCATTATTATATTCCAAGGGTGAAAGAGGGATATTTATAAGTCTATGAATGTAACTATTAAAGGCTGCCATCTTATGAGTATATGGGTGAAGAGAAGAACTGTGGATAGTTGTATCAGTATGAGATGGTTTGTGAAAGATATCAAACTCAAACTTATTATCAATGTGTTTTATTGATAAATCCAAGAAATTTATACTATTATTTGTTTCTAATTCCATTGTGAAATTAATACTTCTGTTAATGTTATTAATAAAATTTAAAAAGGAATTCAATTGTCTTTTGGTTCCTATGAAGCCTGCTATGACATCATCTATATAACGATACCAAAATAGAACATTTCTAGCTAATACATTCTTATGTATGGTTTGTTCTAAGTCATCCATAAAAATCTCTGCCAAAAGAGGGCTCTACGGATCACCCATAATCAAACCATCTTTAGCTATGTATAATTTGTTATTAAAGTAATTTTGATGTAAGCATGTTTTAAGAGTGTGTAATATTTCTTCAACTACAAAACCATTCACTTTATTAGTTAGTAACATTCTATTAATAATCTCTGTTACATCAATAGTAGGTATACTGGGAAACAGATTCTTTACATCAAAAGAAACTAAAATTAAGTTATTAGGCAAATCAATATTCTTTATATTGTCAATTAATTCAATAGAGTTTTTTATACTGTAAATTCGATTGAACTTGGTATTAGATGAAATTATATTTATTAGCTTTTCAGACAAAAAAAGAAAAATTATCAGGTGTATATAAATTGAAGTGTGGCACATGTGACAATGTCTATATAGGACAAACTGGTAGACCTTTTATCTCTCGGATAAAGGAACACATGAGAGCATATAACAGAAATTTAGAAAATTCAAAATATGCTAACCACCTATTCCAATTTAATCATTGTTTCGATCCAAATTTTGAAATTTTACATATTTGTGATAAGGGTAAGAAGTTAGATCTTTTGGAGGCTGTAGAAATTAATAAATTTAAAAGTAGTAAAAAACTGTTAAATTCTCAACTTGATTTGAATGAATCCCCTTTGTTAAATTTAAATAAATATTGTTGTATTGTTGCTTAGATCAGTTAGAACACATTTCATAATTTGTTAACATGTCTGAAGAAGGTACAGTGTACCGAAACAGCTGTCACTGAATTTTATTTTTATTTAATTAATAAATTTGGTATATTTCTGTCTTCCAATATATTTAAGAGTTTTGATCTCTTGACTGTGTCGAATGCTTTTTCAAAATCTATGAAAGCAAAATGTGTTTCTAAGTTGAATTCTCTTCTTTTTTCAAGCAATAGTTTAACAGAAAATGCTGAATCAATACAAGATTGTCCTTTCCTAAATCCATTTTGACATTCCATAAGGAATTTTTCACTCAAACTTTTCAATTTTCCATTTAAAATGTCTGCATAAATTTTGTAGCATGTGTTTAACAAACTGATTCCCCTATAGTTGTCCATTTTTCTCTTGTCTCCTTTCTTGAACAGGGGTTATAACAATGCTTGTCTTCCATTCTTGTGGTATATCTGCATTTTTGAATACATTATCAAAGAAGGACAACAGTTTTTCATGGAACTGTTTGCCTGCATATTTGTACAATTCAGAATTCAAGCCATCTGTGCCAGTTGCCTTCCCATTTTTTAATTTCTTTAAACTATTGTTCAATTAACATATTATTTAATAAACAAAATATCTAAATATATATCATACATATTACTTCAAGTTTTTCATGTTACAAAGATAATTGTAGATGACAAGTAGAATTTAATGATATAATCTGTTGAACCTTCGTTTGCAGAGGTTGGGTACATTTGTGACTTAATTCTCTCTCTCCCCTTTTATTTAAAGTGTACATCTAAATAAAATATAAAAAGTAATTTGAACATTCAATAAATTCCAAATGGTAAAAGAAGATTGTGACAGGCATTGATGTGACTGACATATTCTGTGAGAGCACAACAGGCAAATGATAGCCTAAATCTTTGAATGCTAATGATGATATATATATATATATAAAACACACACACATGTGTGTGTATTTTCTCCCCTCTCCTTCCTTTAAACCCAATGCAATGCTTGTTTGTATAAAATAATTTTTTTCGAGCTTTGGTCTCAGTTCTTGTTAAAGTTGGCCTAATTGAAAAAAAGAACTGCATACCATCTCTATGTGTTAATTCTTCATAATTACTGAAATACCTTTATTAGTGAACTATCTGTTAGCTATGTATATATGTCTATAATAAATAAATATTAAATTATATCTCTCCTTGTTTTTATTTGGACCTTTCCTTGACAATCTGTTATCATGTTTTTGTTTATTCTAAGAAAATGTTATTTCTAAAAGAATGTTGAAGAATTAATTGGTATGAATACTTTAAATACAAGGCTTGAAAATATTCTTCCAGTTTCCTAAGATTTTATTTCAAGAGAAAAATGTACACCTGAATTTGTTTGGAATACATTCAGAATTGCATTGGCTAAATACAAAATAGTCTTGGAAATTGAAAAGAATTTTACGAATTAATATATTTAGGAAGTAACACAGATTTAACAAAAAATTAAATGAATGAGATTTTACACATCACCTCATATTTTTGTAAAAGTCTGGACCGGTTTGGAAGGTGAGATTGCTTTGCAATCGGTCCTGAGTTTTACAAAAATATAAGGTGAGATGTAAAATCTGATTCATTATTGTTTTATAAATTATTTGAGGTGGTATTGTTAACACCTTAAATGACAACTGAGCCACCGGGATCAACACTAACTAATTACACTTATGTCGATAGATGGCACAAATTGCTCCGTCAATAAATACAGTAAGCTGTAATCGACTAGTTTTTTCTGCCAACGCTTGAGGTCTCTGGAGTCTAGGCATCACTGAATAACATTGCCGCTGGTCATCTCTATAGTGGGTTATCTCTGGCTATAGCATTATTTATTAAATTAATATTGAGAAGCTAAAGCTATTACTATGATAGAAATAAGTAAATTAATAAACACAATTAAATTATTGTAAATCAATGGTAGAGAGAAAAATTGTTTGCCTGAACAGGGAATCGAACCCCCAACCTTTAGCTTTCCGTGCTAATGCTCAGACCACAGAGCTAATCCAGGCTTCATTCCCATCCAAGTAGAAATCCTTCCTTTACCTTTACTCTACTGGTTCCACATTCACACAGCAGTAGACATAATCTACTGTAAATTTACAATATGTTAACCATATTGTAGTTAAAGCTACTATAAAAAAAATAAAAAACCTAACATATTTTTGACATAGTATTAGAAGAATAAATTTTAATTTTATAGAGCATACCTTAATTGTTTTCTGATGATCTCGCTTTGGCAATACTGGAGATGGTGGTGGTACATCATTCCCTGGAGTGCTGCTGTGTCCCCCACATCGCTATCAAAACAATGCAAATTTAACTTTTGTTATTTAAATCAATACCATCATCAAGAAACCTCCTAACTTTTCTATTTTGGAAATCAAATCAGAGCTAAGGGGAGGAAAATGCAAGACTAGTAGACTACTTTTTGTTTTCAAAATTATAGAGCAATAACACTACTGAATACAATTTACAAAATGTAGTAGTAGTATTATTCAAATGTTCTGAAGCTCTTGCGGGCTTCCCAATAATATTTTTGATTGGGACATTCCACCTGCATTCCATTGTAAGACCTTGATGTTATTTGTCTTTTCTCCCAAAACAATCCCCTCCCGGAGATCCGAATGGGGGACTTTTACTCCGGAGTCTTTTGCTTTGGGAAGCATATTGAACATCTTTTGTAGTTCATTTTGCATGACCAGAGTGCACCTGCTAGTATTACCAGCGGAGGCGAACTACATTACACTCGTTTTTTTAAAAATGTTTAGGAGAAAAGAAATGAAGAGATCCTTCAATCTTGTATTTAAGTTCCCTTTTGTTTTCCCTATGTATATCTTTACATTCAATTTGATAAATTCCTGATATAAACAATAAAACAATTAAATTTACTAAGGAAGTGGAAAATAGCCAAGAAATATAATTTTTAGACTTTAAATTGATCAGGAATGAAGAAACAAAAAAGAAAATTTGGAATCTACAGAAAAGAAACTCACATTGATAATTATATTAAAGCAACAGGATTTATCCATATTGTGCATAAACAAGCAGTATTTAATAGTTTAACACACATACTAGTGAACGTTCCCATGAGGAAAGAAAATTTCAAGAAAGAGAAAAAACACATTATAAAAATTGCAAAAGATAATGGATTTCAAGAAAAGAAGATTCACAAGAAAATAAATAAATTCAAGAAACAAAAAGTAAAAATTGAAAGTACTCTTCAGACAGATAAAGAAATTGGTAAAAAATTAAAGAAATTTACATACCACCTTTAGTATTTAACAAGATTCATAAAATTTTCAAAAAATTTAACATTAAATTAGCACCAAAAAATGATTAAAGTTTGAATAAATTAATCAAAACCAACAAAAATGAAAAGATTGAAGATCATAAGAAATTAGGAATTCATCAAATTGAACGTGAAGATTGTGAAAAGATATACATAGGGAAAAAAGGAATTTAAATACAAGATTGAAGGAACACCTTAGAAATGTTAAGAATCGAGAAATAGAAAAATCGCAATAGCTGCACATTCTTGGTCAGAAAAACACAGAATTGAAACCAAGGAAAATTACTTAAACAATTGGTAAATTCAAAAGAACTCACAATTTGGGAGAAAATTTACATATGCAAGAATAAAAAGAAAACTAAAAATTTTGAGATACCCGGTGAAAATGAGAGGGGAATGATTTGGAAGTTTATCGGTCAGCCAACAGAGAGTGCAGAAGTCAATTTACAAGAAAGACAACTGCAGGATGGCAGTTGTGATCGTGGTGTTGCATCGATAACGTCACAGATCCACTGATGAAACTTGAGCCTGCATAAAAGTAAAAAAATATGAGGTGAGTCAAAATACAACTCAAATTTAATACCAGGACCTTTTGAATCCTCGGACACATTAAGACCAGGAGACTCACTTTCATGCTTACTTTTTAACATAGCGCTAGAAAGAGTTATTAGAAATGCTGACATTCAATCGAGAGGTACAATATACCATAAATCAATATAGATATTGGCATATGTAGGTGATATTATGAGATCAGTCCTTATATAGGCCTCTCCTATAAAACATATATATTAAATTAATTGCTCATTAGGAGAAAGATTATCTAAATATGATGATCTTGAAGAAGATTTTCGGGCTGTAGGCCGTGGTCTTGAGGCTTGAAGTTCCCCGACGTTTCGCCAGAGATTGCGTCTGGTATCCTCAAGGTTTGTCTTGAGACTGGCAATTTTGTCCACTATCTGTCCTATTTATACGTTCACCGCGATGTGTTTGTAAGTTATATCAAATGGCAGATATAACTTACAAACACATCGCGAAGAACATATAAATAGGACAGACAGTGGACAAAATTGCCAGTCTCAAGAGAAACCTTGAGGATGCCAGACGCAGTCTCTGGCGAAACGTCGGGGAACTTCAAGCCTCAAGACCACGGCCTACAGCCCAAAAATCCTCTTGAAGATCATCATAGCAACTCCGACCGTGACAGTCTACGTCAATACATTATCTAAATTTTAGAAAGATCAGAATATTTCAACCTTTTAGAATTGAAAGAATATTTGGAACTAAAAACAGATCCCCTACCAAAACATATAAAAAAACTTTTGAAAAAACATTAAAACAAATTAAGCACACAATCTCTGATAAAGAAAAACTCAAATTGAAAGTCCCAAATTCTTCCAATCCTCAAATGTATGGTCTCCCCAAAATCCAATAAAATTGGGAACAAAATGAGACCTATAATTAATAATATAGGGTCACCGTGTTACTACGTATCAAAATGGTTGGTACAAAAATTTAAGAGTTTTCCAGAATTCGAAAACAAAAGTATTGAAAATTCTTTACAACTAGTTAATAAATTGAATAACATTAGAGTGGATCTAATGACAGATTTGTGTCTTTTGATGTTATTTCATTGTTTCCAAATGTTCCAATAGAAAAAAAATGTTGAATTTTTTGGAAAAATGGTTGAGTTCTTTGGATTTAAAAAAAGAAGTAATAGAGGAATACATCAACCTTACAAAATGTTGTATTGAAAATTCTTATTTTACCTTCAATGGAAAATTTTACAAACAAGTTTCGGGTTTATCTATGGGAAATCCTCTCGCCATTTTTGGCTAATTTATACATGAGTTACTTTGAGTGCCATATCACCAAAGCTTACCCATGGATTTTCAAGAGTTGGTACAGATATGTGGATGATATTTTTTCGATAATAAATTTTAAACATGTTGATGATGCGTTGAAATTACTTAATCTGCAAGATGTATCAATTAAATTTACCATAGAATCAGGAATTGAAAACAAAATTCTGTTTTTAGATTTATACATAATTAGGAATGAAAAAACTCAAAAAAATTGAATTTGATGTATACAGGAAGGATACACATACTGAAAATTATATCAAATCAACGGGTTTCAATCCTTTGGCACATAAACATGCAATATTTAATAGCCTCTTATATAGATTGATAAATGTCCCACTAAAAGAAGAACATTTTAAGAAAGAATACGAGAATATCCTAAACATAGCCAGATTAAATGGTTTCAATAAGAGAATAATATCAAACAAATTAAGGAAATTCAAAAAGGTAAAACAACTTAAAGAATGCTCTACTCTACAAACTGTTAGTAAAGAAAAGAAGAAATTCAAGAAAACTACGTACAATCCAGTAGTACACAGGAAATTTCAAAAAATGTTTGACAAACACAACATTACTTTGGCACCAATAAATACATTTAGTCTGGAAAAACTTCTAAGTACCAATAAAAAAAATCAACATCCCAGACAGTAAGAAATCTGGAATTTATCAAATTAATTGTAATGATAGCAAAGTATACATTGGAAAAACAAAAAGGAATTTGAAAACATGCACTAAAGAACATTTTAGAAATACTAAAAATTGTGAAATTGAAAAATCAGCAATTGCTGCACATAGTTTACTAGAACATCATAAAATTGAAAAAGAAGCAAAACTTTTGAAACAATTGGATAAACCATTGGAATTGACAATTTGGGAAAAGATATTCATTCAGAAGAATAAATATTGATCTATGAACTTCGATATTCCGGTGGATAAAAATTTAATTTCAAAGTTAATAATCCCAACCAAAGATGGCAGAACAAGAGGTGATGTCCTTAGAGAAATCAACAACTAGAGAATTTCATCAGTGGAAGCCATGACTGAAGAGGGACAAGATATTGTCTGAAACTGCCGGTATCAAAGAAATTTGAAATTATATGAGGTGAGTCGTTAAAAATATGTTCTCCACTCACTATTAATGATATAACCTCATAATGTTTACTTCCCAATATTAATTTAAATATAACTCATTTCTCAGATGATAATAAGTAGATAAGATCCGACTATGATACATTAACAAAATTTTAAGAGATGAAAGTGTTACATCGGCTGGAATAACAATAATGAAAACTCCAAGTACAGGACAATAAGTCTGTCCAGTGCAATATAGACACAGGTTTCCTCAGATCACTCATGGAGCCCATTTTTCCTCCAATTAATATAATGTCCATCTGAGTCCTATCCATCAGGATATAAACATTCATTTCAACAAACACATCTGGAATTTCAAATGACAATAAGTAGATAAGATCCGACTATGATACATTAACGAAATTTTAAGTGATGAAACTGTCACATCAGCTGGAAATTCCAGATGCAGTTAGGACCCGAACTTGGCGACTCTGTAAGGAAGCGTCAGATAATATTATTACTGTTCCTGAAGTTTGGGAAACAAGGGCGATTCTCCTATCATCAGGGAAAGCACACTGTAATTTGTCTATGTAAATTTTTGTATCTAAAGTGATATTTAGACTTTGTTTTTGTTTGTCTAAACAACGATAATTTACAAGTCCCTAAATTATAGGGAACATGGAAGTTTTCAATAGAATTAGTTAAAGGACAAATTCCATGCCATCACCTTCATACACAGCTAGTATAAGTAACTAATATATATATTGAATTAATAAACTTTGTTTTGTGCTTCACATAATATAAGTGTTGAGACTCTATATGGCCATCATAAATATCCTTGTATCACTGAGAAAGAAGAACCCATTGCTCTCCAAAACCTAATCCAACATTGAATTAGTCCGGTGCACCCAAATTCCTCAAAAAACCAACTAACTATTGCCCTGAGAATTTAACCCTTATTAAAAATCTTTTTTACACGCTTTATATTAGCTTGACCTGTATCTATCTATCTATGTAACGGAATCTTTCAATGCGATTTTCACCCACTTAAAATCATTGGATCGACCTGAAACTTTGTGACAATACAATAATTTCCAATTAATATTATTGGCAGGTCCAAAAATTATACAAAGGAAAACATTTAAAGCATTAAATAAAGCAGCAAATAAAATGAGTCTCCAGATAAATGAATAAAAAACAAAGTATATGATCTGTAATGAAAATAATGCAAAAATCAACTCATACTCGTCTTTATCAAATAATGGCTCGACCAGTCCTATGTTATGGGAGTGAAGCGTGGACTATAAGGACGAGAGATGAAAGCAGACTAACAGCTTCTGAGATGAAATTTATGCACCGAACAGCTGGCTACACCAAATGGGATCAAAAGAAAAATGTAGAAATCCTTCAAGAACTTAATGTGTCACCAATACTGGACTACATCTCCAGATAACAGCTAAACTGAAAGGAACATATCTCAAGAATGGCTAGATCCAGGATCCCCAAGGCAATAATGAACTACTGTCCAAATGGAAAACGGTCACTTGGTCGACCTATGAAAAGATGGCATGAAAACCGCTTTCTCAGGCCGTAACAGTTCTTCTAGGACTAATACCCGGCAGGATGATGATGAATGAAATATAAAAGAAAGGAACAAATATATACAAATACAGAATTTTAATTATATACCATAAATCAATATAGATATTGGCATATGTAGGTGATATTATGAGATCAGTCCTTATATAGGCCTCTCCTATAAAACATCATATATATTAAATTAATTGCTCATTAGGAGAAAGATTATCTAAATATGATGATCTTGAAGAAGATTTTTTTTCCGAAAAAGTTGAAAGTTTTGTATATCTGGGGACCCAACTAATGAGATTGAAGAGAAAATAAGTAAGTGAATTCAAAATGCCAATAAGTGTTACTATAGAATGATAAAATATTTTAAATAAAAATATCTCACTTTTAACACAAAAATCAGATTATATAAGACATCGATAAAGCCTGTGCTAACATATGGATGTGAGATTTGGGTCTTGACTGAAAATACCATTGCTCAGCTCAATATTTTTTAAATGAAAATTTTGAGAAGAATATATGGATCCATTGAGGAAAGAGGAGAAATATCACTTGTATAAATCACCGACATTGTTGCAGATATTAAAATATCTAGATTGAGATGGGCAGAGAATGGATAACAGTGAAATGGTTAAAAAAATAATGATGGAAAATCCAGATGAAAGAAGAAATGTTGGAAGACCTAAAGGCAGATGGATGGATGGAGTTTTGGAAGAGTCTTCAAAATTGGTTGAGAGTTGCCTACAATAGAGAGGTCTGGAGGAGAGTTTTTAGAGAGGTTATGACTCAACTCAAGTTGTTACGCCAAACTTGAATAAAATATATAAAATAGTAGCTTTAGACAAATCTGAAAACAATTATCTTTTCATTCATAGTTAAATATGGGAAATAACATTATGAGATGTTTTTATTATTGATTTAACATTTCTCAATGAAAGATAAATTATATTTGAAGAGAAAAATTTTCGTCTAGACCGAGACTCGAACCCGGGACCTTTGGTTTGCCGGGCCAAATGCTCTACCAACTGAGCTACCGAGGCAAGTTACAATATAGATGCAAATTTTTCTCTTATATACGTTGTAATTCCCTATCGCCAAATGCTTTTGAAACCATTGTTTCTATCTTTGCAAATGGCAGCTTCTTAGTTAAAAGACATTTATTGGGAATTTAACATTACTTTATAAAGCTAGTAAGGCTTCTAATGATGTTTTTATTATTGATTTAACATTTCTCAATGAAAGATAAATTATATTTGAAGAGAAAAATTTTCATCTAGACCGAGACTCGAACCTGGGACCTTTGGTTTGCCGGGCCAAATGCTCTACCAACTGAGCAAAGATAGAAACAATGGTTTCAAAAGCATTTGGCGAGAGGGAATTACAACGTATATAAGAGAAAAAATTTGCGTCTATATCGTAACTTGCCTCGGTTAGCTCAGTTGGTAGAGCATTTGGCCCGGCAAACCAAAGGTCCCGGGTTCGAGTCTCGGTCTAGACGAAAATTTTCTCTTCAAATTTAACATTATGAAGTTCTTAATTCATGAATGAATGAGTCATTTTTTATATCTTACCTCATAGTTAATGTTTTCTTAAACATGGGAACTGCAGTTTTCAAGAGGAAACATTCCTCCCCTTTTCAGCCAACATTATTTCCTATTGACTATTATTTCCTCTTGAAAACTGCAGTTCCCATGTTTAACAAAACATTAACTATGACTCATTCATTCAACAATTATCTTTGTTATAAATCAATAAATGGGTTCTCACAATACTAAATATTATAAATGTTCAAAACGAGACTACTTTATGAGCAAATGCAATTCAACTAAATTGCAGTAATTTTACTAACTTTATGGCCTCTTTCACAATGAATTAAAGTTACAAGTTAATATAATTATTAATATTCTAATGTTGGCCTGTTAATATTGTGAAGTTGGAGTAACTTATGCCAACCTTATTATGCATATTCCTTGGAGAATTTGTGATTACAGCATCGGTCTCTGATCGTAACTTGTCGAGACTGGAATCCATCTTACGTGGAAATCATGGGGATTTTAAAGCCATGTCCCAGCCTATCTTGAGAAATGTTCCAGATCCTATCTTGTGTACAAATTTCTTCTCACTTTCATTTTTTATATATCTTATTAATGATAGATTCAGTAACTTCGGTAATATGGTTCGAATCAAGTGGAATATAATTTTACGAGGGATTATTCTAATAAATTAGTAATATCCTTTATTTAAGTAAAATGTTATCACCTCATTTCATATTCTTCTTCTTAGACTAGTTTCAGATCCTTCTTTGGTTCCATCATCAGTATTTTTACAATAGCTCATAGTGTTAATTTCTAAAAAAAATTAATCTCCTTTATGTTTTTAATATTCTTTAACACTCTGAGTCTGGCAGTGGTACTAGTACCACGGCATTTAAATGGTACTGAAGACAGAGAAAATTAAATCCCTCGGCATGCTGTGCCGGCAGATTTAAAGGGGTGTTTTTCTTGTTCAGAAAACCCCTCTGTAAATCTGCCGGTGCAGGCATGCCGAGGGATTTAATTTTCTCCGGCTTCAGTGTCATTTAAATGCCATGGTACTAGTACCACTGCAGGACTCAAATGTTAAGGGTCATACAGTAGGACTGAAATACAAACATCAATTAATATAAAATTAAGTAATTAAACACTATGCACATTAAAATATAAAAAAATCCTCTGTGTTTCATAAATGGAAAATGTAATATAATATTTTAAGGAAGTGACACCATGAGGTTTATTTTAAATAACAGGAGTTAGATATTCATGACTAGCCTCATATTGTAGATTTCTTGAAAATTTAAGTAATTAGGATTGAAATAAAAAATATCAATTAATATTCAAATTATGTAAATAAACACTATGTACAATAAAACAAAGAAAAATCCTGTGTTTCATAAATGGAAAATTTAATTAATCCACCAAACACTATATTATTGTATCCTAAGTATTAACAAATTTTTAAAAAATCTGTAATACTAATGTGAAATGTAAATAAATTTTTATGTTGAAAAAAAAATTGTTGTGAGTTAAAAATATAAGAAAAAGTAATACTAAGAACAAAATTAATATTCAGAACTGATTGTATATACCTGGAATAATCTGACAGATTGATGTTGTTGGTATGTTCGTCTGCATTTGAGCCCTCTCGAACCAATTTGCAGCGCAGTCGCTCCTAATGTTGCAGCAACAACAGATCTGCACATTACATAACATCACAAATTTGAAATATTTTAAAAACTACAATGAGTGGCAGCTCCAGGTTGAGAGAACCAGCTATAACAGCTGAGGGAACCAACATGCTTATACATGTCATCACTATATAATCATCCAGTTTTATGATTAACACATGTGGATGTGTGGTCAGTAGCCTGGTAGGCCAAGGGCTTTCTAGGCCTGTCACAATTAGAGTTTTATTATAATCAATAAGATTTTTAATATTTTCAAATATGGACATAGTCAAATTAAGAATGATCTATTTTACTGCAGTGTTGATTCTAAAGAAAAGAGTTACTTTTATTGGGAGTGTTAATTTTGAACTTAATGTAGGAAATTATTTTAACTGTAAACTTTCAGAATCTTAACTCAATATAACTCTAATATATTTTGAAAATTCTAGAAAGTTATTTATTAATTGATTAATTCCTTTTTAAAATTTATGGATTTTATGTGACACATTAATATGTTCAGTTAATTAACAGATGTGTTCATCATTTAATTACACAAATCCTACAACTGATTCACGTCTCAATTGTTTTTTTCTTAACCCGTCAGCGCGTAGCAACGTGACATGTACGCAAGTTGAATTCTTCAGCAAATGCGGAACGATGTGACATGTACACTAGCTACACGCACTGCTTTAAACTGTAATTATGACCTTTGTGTTTACATTAACTATTTACCATTTATACAAATTTTATGTAGAGACTTCAAAGTTTATATTAGTGCATATATTAACTGATTACGGCCCTCAGTAACAAGTTAAAATAATTTTATATTTGCATTTATTCTTGCGGCCCTCTGACATTTTTCTTAAATTTATAACTTGATAAAGAATTTCTTATAAAACTAAATTCGCCTTTTTTTTTTGTAGATTAGCTTGTCTATCAAATTGAATCTATTTTCAAATCTCTTCATGTTTAATAATAATGTCGCAAAATTCAGTATATATAAAGGCCCAACAAAGTCATTTCCGATTTACGCTATAGTACAGGACCACAACAGTAAATTTCAGATATATATATATATATATATATTTCAAATGACGATATCCTTACATTATGGAAAGGTAGTTAGTCTACAATTCAGTCAGTATCTAAAAGGTAAAGTGGTCCACTACAGACCTTAGAAGGTTCTTGGGATATTAGGAGGTTAAGGCTCCCACTTTTTCTAGACTATCGGTACTCGATGTAAGCCGAGTACTTATCTCTGTCTGATGGCCCATAACAAGCATCTGGTACTCATTTCTGTTAGAGGCTGAGTCAACCCAGGGGTCACAGTGCCGCCTAAATATTTGGTTCAGTTTAAAAATCCTGATCCACCGGGACTCAAACCCTCGATCTTCTGGCTTGTAGCATGTTGATCTTTTAAGTCCACACCTCCGGTGAAACTATATATAGTCATATTTCATCAACTGGTTTCAGTTTGGAAACCAGAAGAAAGACATTGAAATTTAGGGTTGATGAAGGTCTTTTAGCACAACAGGTCTGATGTGTAGAAAGACAATTTTTTGAAGGCACACGACCTAAAATAATGTTTCCAAAGTGCTAGAAAGACACATTTGGAGAAGGCTGCCCCCCCCTACAAGAAAGAAGGTCAGCGCATAGAAGCAATGTGTTTGTAATAAACATGGACAAGTAAACACAAGGGAAAAAAAATACACTTATTGTTGCCCGAGCGTCAAACAGCTGGTTTACATTTTGAAGATTTATTACACCAATTTTTGAAGTTCATTCTTTTTTTTTTTTAAGACCCTTCTCTTTGTGTAAATATTTCGTTTTGTTGTTAGGTAAAGCCGGTTCTCTGAATTCTTCAAAGAATCCCTAGTGCAATTCACTGTGTCACTTATGTGAGAAATTTACAAAAAGGACCTATTTCAACTGTGGCACAACAACCATAAATAAGTCTGCAAAAAATGCAGAGATGTTACGTGAGAACCGTAACAAATTTAATTAATTAAATATTATATTAAGGGTTCACCATAAACGAATTGCAGAAACATTTAAATTACTCAAGATATATAAATTTAAATGTGTTATTGGAATACTGGCACTGAACGGCTGAGTTTAAATACCGGTGAACTTCCAGAGAATTCTCGGCCATTTAACTCCATCTGCTCTGAAGGGTTCATTTAAGGAAATGGTGCAATAATGATCCTTCCAGGAAATTCTCGTATAAGACTTGAAAGCATAAAAATAGTCCCTTCGATTGGTTGCTGGCCAAAGGAAGGCAAGACCAGTGATGGGGCTGCCATCTTATAGCCTCTGGTCAGGCATTTCTGGAGAAGAAAAGAAAATAAAGGAAAGAAGAAATGGAAGAAAGGAAAGACTCCCTAGCCCTCGGATGCCCTAATAGCATCGGGGTCGAAAAAAAACAAGAGTTAACCAAGAGAGGTTAGATAGTAAAGTTAAAAGAGTGCAAAACACAAGTAAGTGGAAGAAATGTTTTGCTCAGCTTGAGCACCTTGTGGTCGCCATCCACATATCCCCTAGATGAGGACCCCTGAGGGGTCTATAAAGATAATGAAATCTCTGTTAAAAAAGATGGCAAATTATCTTCTTGGGAAAAGATCAACACTGGAGTAAGACAGGGATGTGGACTTTCACCGGTGCTTTTCATTATATACATGAATAAATTAATAAATGAATGGAGGAAAACACAACGAGGATATATACCCATCAATAGGAACCTCAAACTCGATACTATTCTTCTTGCAGACGATTTAGCTCTTCTGGCACTTTCCGAAAATGATTTGCAACGATCAATTTATAATTTACAAAAAATAGGTGCCAAATTTAGTATGGAAATATCAATTAACAAAACTAAAATTATGGCATTTCATGGGAAGGACCCCATACAAAGTAAAATCTGTCTCCAGAATAAAATTTTAGAGAGATCTAATCAATTTAAATATCTTGGATATTATCTCTCTATCTGGGATGAAAAGGATATCCCTGAAAAAGTTACTAGTTATAATAAAAGTTTAGGAATTATTAATCAAGTTATGAAACCATCCCTTGTACAAAAAAACACCAGATTACGTTTATATAACACTTTGGCTAGACCAGTGTTGACCTATGGTAGTGAAGCATGGACACTAAAAAAACAACATGAAAGCAGAATAACGGCTTGTGAAATGAGATTCATGCGCAGAACAGCGGGTTACACCAGATGGGATCGGAAAAGGAACACCGATATCTTAAGAATTGAAGACTATGCCAATTTTGGAATATATTAAACAGTACCAACTAAATTCGAAACACCATCTTGAAAGAATGAGTTCAAATCGGATCCCCAAAGCTGTTTATAATTATATACCAAGAGGACGAAGAACACTGGGCCGTCCTATGAAACGCTGGAGGGAAAATTTTCTATAGGATCGTAACAGGCCTTGGCCTAATACTTGGAAGGAAGAAGAAGAAGAAGAAGAAGAAGAAGGTGCAATAATGATACAATGAAAGAAGAGGATGATTATAAATATTATCAAAATATAAAATGCTTATTTAAATTGGTGAAATATTTATTTTAGTGAGAAAGTACAGCTGCTGGGTTCCAGTTAATATGAATAACTTG
This sequence comes from Diploptera punctata, assembly GCA_030220185.1. NCBI lineage: Eukaryota > Metazoa > Arthropoda > Insecta > Blattodea > Blaberidae > Diploptera > Diploptera punctata. Next base: position 46,138 of record JASPKZ010008910.1, read on the forward strand.
CATGCAAATTTAAATATACATTACATTTTTTTATTATTTGATTACTTTACATGTATCTTTAGTATCTTAAAGCCTCAAATTGAAAACTTTTTACAAAGGAACTATCAATGTTATTATATCAAAACCTACCTTCATACTTTGTTTAGAATCCAAAGTACCAAAAAACAGCTACAAGTTCCAACTGCAAGTTCCTGAGATTAAGACTGGAATATTTTGTAGTATGGCAGCTCGACAGTAGCACTTGGACAATGCTATGTGTTGTTATCCCCACCTGCAGCATGGGCTGCATAAGTGCAACGTTTAAATTTAATTTTTTCTCCCGAATAACTTGTATCTCAATTTCAGTTACTTACAATTAAAACTACAATTAATTTTTTGTCTCTTGGATAAAAACAGAATGTAGGTCATACACATTTCAAGGTCACTTTCAATATATAACATTGACAGTTGTCTTGTTAGTGCAATGGAAACTAAAAGAAAATATATATCTCCATAATGTCAAAAAACTTAGAGAAATAAATCATACTATTAACAAGAAATACTTATACTATTTCATTTTCGAAGAATCTGGATTGACCTAAAAGAATTAAATATAAGAAATTTTGTAAAGGCGATAATATTATACATAAATGCATTGAAAAACAAGTCAAATCACAGAAAATATATTGCAAGTATTTATGGAACAAATCCTTAAGAAAAATATTAGAAACTAAACATCCGCAAATAATATCAAATAAAAGACTATGAAAATTATTAAAATACTTTTGCCATAACATCCTCAATTTTTTATAATTTTTATCTCACTACAGAGAAAACAGATAATTTTGACTGATAAACCTCTGGATCAGGTCACAATTTGCAGGAATTTCGAAGTTCATAAGTTTTTATTAGGTTTTAAAGTTTCAGAGACACTCAATTGTAATTGTATAAAAATACTACTGTTAAACTTAGCTTTAGACCAGGCCTGGAAGACACAAATGTTCTATCGGAGGAAAGAAATCTTGATAAGCTCTCTTACCATTAGATTCAATCCATAGAAACAGTTAACTTCAGTTAGATAAAACTATAAGAAAAATCTTTAATTCTTGATTTAAAATTGATAATAATTAACATTCAACTTCACTTCTTCCTCATCCTCACTTCAACTGGCAAATTTATTATTGATTCTATAGACGATTATCGAATATGAGTTATATTAAGTAAATATACCAAAATGTATGTTATTTCTTATCAAGTTAAATTAATGTTATGAGTGCACTGTTCACATATTTTCCAACTGCTATTTTCAATTCATCAGTTTAAAAATCTGCACAAAAACTATTGATTGAAACATTAAAAATCACTGAGTTACCTGAGAAACTCCAATCTAAATGCAAATTTTTCTCTTATATAGGTCTAACCCAAAAATACTCAAAATTAGAGCAGAATTTTACAACATATTTCAAGAGACATACAAATTAACAAATTATTTATTTAAAATAACAGACATAAACATCGTGTTCACAGTCTGCAAACATATAATTTCTGTTGGAGATTTATGTTCTCATGTTTCTTTAGCTATGACCATGATTACTTTGAATGTTTTAAAATAAGATTCAAGTATGTAATACTTATACAGGATATTGGTACAGTAATTCTTATTGCAGTATTGTTTTTCTTTTTATTCAATGTCCCAGGTTGTCATTTTGACATTTCTGGTGTTCTCTCCTGACACTGGCATAATTGTAACCCATATCTGAAGTTGGGGTCCCGATGTGATGGGTGATAAATGATAATGAAACACCAGGAGAGTTCTTAACCTAAATTCCAGACCATGTGCAACCATAGGAATAATTCCCTTTAAGGAAAAATTCCTATGATTTGACTGGGAATTGAACCCAGGACCTCATGAACAAGAAACACTGATCACTAGCCCATGAGGCTGGTCAAGCTAAAAAGGACATAAATAATTTACAAAATTATGTTGAATACTGCATACTGAACAAAATGAGTTACAATTTTATGCATGATACTCTATGAGTTGGCTTATAATTATGCCCAGGAAATATTGAACTTTTATACGAAAAAATCACTATGAGGTTTAATTTAAGATTGAAGTTCAATTATTTACCAGATAAACAACTTTGTGAGTGACAAAAAGCTTTTTAAATATGGAATACTAATTGTAACATGAGTGCATGCATAAATACCTGCCTAAATAAACAAATGCAACAAGAATATATTCTCAACTATTATAGGAAATATCACTATGAGGTTTAATTAAACATTTTTAATTTTAAAGATATATTCCTTTGTCAACATAAATTAAGCAGTACATTTAATTTCAGCATTTGAAATACACCATAACTAAAGAATTAAAACTTAAGATAAATTAAAATGTTTCATACCTCTCCTCATATTAATCTTCTAAGTAGATCGCGATCAGTACCATTTTGCCAACTGATGTTATGTCGATCGGAAAAACCACTTCTTCTTCTTGCCTCTGTTAGTGGACTGAATTAGAGAATTGAATGATCATCATGTCAGTATAGGAGTGACATGTTATCAGCATGTCAGATCCCCCATCCATTGTAGCTGCTTTCCTCAACCAGGAGCTGCTATTTATTGTAGCCATCCAAACTGCTCGCAACAATAAGTGGTCACTAGTCCCAAACTAGCCCAAATTCCATGAGGAAGTTTCATGCCCCAAGGTACTCGAACTAGCTCTTCTACATGCTCTGCTTTTGTTAGAAAACAAGATTATGAATTTTGAAATTCCTGGGGAAAAAAATTTGATTTGCAAGTTCTTTGGTCAGCCAAAAGATGGAGTGGAAGCCGACTTCCAGGGCCGACAACATGAAATTCAACAGTCTGTAAAAGCTGATGATGGTACACATGATATACCAAAATATGTTCAAACAGAACACAACATGCCATAGGTGCATCTGAAAGGCTCCCACTGGTCATTCCTGACTCATAAATCACTTTTTCTTTATAAGGTGGAGACTTGAGAATCCCTATGCAGCCCATAAAATTCAAACTCATCACCATATAAGTAATTTAATTTTGGTTTTAATAAAAATAATTCATTCAAAATGCATATTTATTATGAAATATTCTTGCCAATTTTAAAATAAGGATTTTTTTTATTTTTTTTAATTTTATTTTTTTACAAATTCTGTTTGATATTTTATTCAGGAAACACTATTTCTAACATACACAACATTTTTTATATTTCAGCCATATATGTATTGTCCCATGCTACCGGGGGTCGTTCTCACTTTTTTTTTTCCTCATAATAAACCCACAGATATTCATATAAACTTTCACAATAACTTTATTTGGTTCTATAAACTTTTAGTGACATTTCATTCACAAATTGGTGCAATCATTAATCTTGCTTTAAATTTTATCTATCACACAATTATTTTCAGTCTCTAATGCTTTAACTTGCCACAGTTTCTTCTCTTTCAGTTTATATATCTTTGTTGCTTTACAACTAATTCACTTTCAACTCTGGCAACAGTTTATATATGCCGGGGAAGGAAATTTCTCAGCATCCAGTCAAGATTCTTCTAGTATAGAAGTTTCTGGCATCGAGGATAGATGCACAAAGAGCCTTCCAGAACTGAAGTCTAGACGCATTGATCATTCTGCGTGTGTCTTTCAACTTGCAAGTCAACGACTTACGAATCTATTTCCACCGATGTGACACCACTATTCTCGTTGTCACCCATGAAATTTGAATGCTGCTATTACAATGTGCCACAATGTTAAAATATTTCACAATAGTTATACATAATATTATAATAAGGAGAATGGAAAACTGTCAGACGAGGACACAACTGGGTGCTGCAATATGACATGTATGTCGCACAACTTTTTATCTGCTATGTTTAATAAAGATTTAATTTAAATGTGATATATTATTAATGTAAAATTGAATGATCTCTTACATGTATTACTTCTCTAGCTGATTGATACATCTAAAGAGCCATACACAAGAAATATTTGAACAATGAAATCAGTCAAATAAATTGAATTAGTTATTTAATACCACCTCATATTTCGTAAAATATGAGATGTAGTATGCATAACCAATTAAATATCTTTGATAAAATACTTCATAGTGTTCTTCTTATAAATTTTGTGTTGGTACTATTACCATAACTAAGTGGTAAACAGCTGACGATGGTGACTGCAGTGCTGTATTTAAAGAAATATAGAAGTATGAGGTAAGAAATAATCACGATTAATTTAATTCTTAAGTGGTAATTAGTCAACATAAACATTTAAAAAAATTAATGATAATATTGAATCTGCAGCTAATACTACTATTGATTTATTAATTCTTTCAAAGTCATGACAAAAATATGAAGCAGAATATGAAAAATTTGGGTAATGGTGTGAGAGGAAAAAGATTGCGACAAATTATGAAAATGTAATCATTAGTGTGTACAAGAAATAAATTTTATCTGATGCATTATGAACTTATATCTCATCTAGACATTATACAGCACTGAATGGTAGTAAAATAGATTATTACGATATTCATTTCAATATTGTAAAGCTCTACTTTAAACAATCAAAATAGATAAATATACTCATTTAGTTGAAACTGTAGATATGCCCCTAACAACAATTTTACACTGAGCAATAAGGGTTAAGTTAAACCTATTCTCTTCTGCAATAAAAAAAAGAGAATTCTAATTCAAATTAATATTATGAAGTAACGATTTTATTATTAATTTAACACTTCTCACTGAAGGGTTCGAGTCTCGGTCTAGGGGAAAATTTTTCTCTTCAAATATAATTTATCCTTCAGTGAGAAGTGTTAAATTAATAATAAAATCGTCAATAGAAGCCCTACTGGCTTTATAAAGTAGTGTTAAATTCCCAATTAATGTTTTCTTAACTAGGAAGCCGCCATTTGCAAAGATAGAAGCTACGGTTTCAAGCATTTGGCACGAGGGAATAACAATGTATGTAAGAGAAAAATTTGCGTCTAGATCGCAACTCGCCTCGGTAGCTCAGTTGGTAGAGCACTTGGCCCGGAAAGCCAAGGGTCCCGGGTTCGAGTCTCGGTCTAGGCGAAAATTTTTCTCTTCAAATATAAAAAAGTATTATGAAGTAAACTTTATGAGGTAATATTCATTTAACATATGGTCAGAGTAATATTTAAATATCTCACCTCACAAATTTCACAATACCAGATTTCAAATGGAATCCTGTTCATCTTCAGTCAAATCTCCGACTGATGAAATTCTTTCGCTGCCAACATCTTCTGAGCTGCCATCTGTGATCAAATTTTTAAAGATTAAATTTTGTTCATTAGGAATAATAAGAAGAATAAAGACAGATTAATAATTTTTTATATTCCTAACGAACAAAATCTAATCCCAAAGTTTATAAACTTGACAACAGATGACAGCTCAGAAGATTTTGGCGGTGAAAGAATTTCATCAGTCAGAGATTTGACTGAAGAAGAATGGGATTCTGTTTGAAACCTGGTATCGTGAAAAACACAAAATGTGTAAGATGAGATATTTAAATATCACTCTGACCATACATGTTAAAAAAAAGAAGAAACTTTATTTATTTGAAATGCCTTAGGTTCATCTTGTTGAGAGGGAGCTGTTAAGTAATATACATTGTTTCTTGCCAGTGAACGACATAATATATGTGGATTTCACAGGGTGGTTCTGAAAATATAAATCAACATCAATCTGCAATATTGGTAATAGTATTACTTAATTAAATTAATATTAAGAAGCTAAAGATGTTACTATGATTGAAATAAGTATATTAAAGTACACAACTAAATTATTGCAATCAAATGGTAAAGAGAAAAATTTATGCCTGAACTGGGAATCGAACCTTCAGCTTTCCATGCTGATGCTCTTAACCATTGAGCTAATCCAGGCTTCCTTCCCATCCAAGCATAAATCCTTCCTTTACCTTACTGTCTTGGTCCCACATTCAAATGCTATGAATCATCATTCATAAATACACAATGAATGGCTTCTATCTGAAGAAGACATGAAGGGACTCCACATAGCTATAGCATTATTTATTAAATTAATATTAAGAAGCTAAACCTGTTACTATGATTGAAATAAGTATATTAAAGTACACAATTAAATTATTGCAATCAAATGGTAAAGAGAAAAATTTATGCCTGAACCGGTAATCGAACCTCGAACCTTCAGCTTTCCATGCTGATGTTCTTAACCATTGAGCTAATCCAGGCTTCCTTCCCATCCAAGCATAAATCCTTTCTTTTACCTTACTGTCTTGGTCTCAACTATAGTATTACTATTGATAGTTAAATATGGAAAATAACATTATGAGGTTTTTATTAATGAAGAATGAGACATTTTTTTTGTTGGAGAGTCATAAAATTGAAAAAGAGGCCAAACTTCTAAAACATTTGGAAAAACCTTTAGAATTGACAATTTGAGAGAAGATATATATTCGGAAGAACAAATTTAAATCTATACTTACTTACTTACTCACTGGCACTATCGGATCCGTAGGTTCATGGCCGCACAGGCATAAGCTCTCCATACATCCCTATCCTGAGCTAATCCTTTCCAATCATTCCCTGTATAATCTACTTCCCTCAAATCATAGTTAATGTTATTCTCCCACCTCATTCTTGGTCTACCAACTGGGTGTTTTCCCTCTGGCTTTCCTACAAGAAGCTTCCATGCAAGTCTTTCATTCCCCATACGTGCAACATGTCCTGCCCATCGCAGTCTACGAGACTTGACTGTTCTTATTATATCTGGCTTCCTATAAAGTCCTATGTTTGAGCCTTTGGCATGGGTTCCCTGAAGTAGTCCCCGCCCGGAGAACCGAATGGGGGACTATTTGACCTCCGGATAATTTTACCCCAGTTGAAACCCATGTCCGCATTTCTTGACAGTTGTATTTTTACGGTGTGAAAGATCGTCACTCTTTCGACCAAGGTACTTTTTTCATCTGGCTTATCACCTTCGACCAGTCCGGAATGGGTAACCCTATCGGCAGCAATGTTACCGCCGGCATAGCTCTCAGGATCATTTAAGCACGCAAGCCACTCCACCACGACAAGGTAAAGATACCATGGAGGGAATTTAAATCCATGAATTTCGAAATTCCTGATAAACGGGACCTGATCTCAAAGTTCATCAAATCAACACCAGACATCAACGTTATAGATGGAGATTCCAACGAAAATCCAGTAGTCATAATGTCGATTGAAAATTGAAGGGATGTTTCCTTTTGAAAACAGTGGTTCCCATGTTTAAGAAAACAAACTATGAGGTAAAATGTAAAAATGACTCATTCTTCATAGTATTACTAAATTACTAATTAATAAATCAATATATATGAAGAATCGTATTAAATCCATCCTTAGCCAAAATTTAGTTTTAAATGATTTTGTGTACCCAAGACTTAATTCTTTAAGAACCATATTGGATTAAATCATATTTTTCCCCGTTTGTCCTGGATTCTATACAACATCTCATAAATCTCTCATACCTCTTAACCTTTAAGCGCCCAAGTTTAAATGGCCAGGTAGCGGCAGGCTGCCCGGGTTTAAATGTCCACCTAGCTTTTAAACTCCTTGGCTTTTGACTATAACTTTGTTAATTTTATTAACTCGTATTTTAAAATCTGTAGGGGTCACAAACATCAAACAACGTTTAAAGTGTTAAATATTATTGTAAAATCAGTGGCAATCACGGCAAAAATCCGTAGTGATATTTTATACCATAGAGATAATTTTTAAATTCACGATAGTTACCAAATAACTTTAGGGACTTTAGAGTGTTGTGAATCAGGTTAGAAGTGAAAAACTATATATAGATTTAGGTATATTCTATCCTTCGTTCATTCTTTTCTTTATTATGTTGCATCCGGTCAGTTTTCCCCCAAAGCAGGAAAGTTTTGAAAAAAAAAAACAGGTCACATTCCACCCACAGCCCTTATTCATTCACAGTTTTGTGACTCAGAGTGAAGTTTACGATATGTCTGGTACAAAATCACTACGTTCCGCTGAAATACAAGATATTCTCGGATTGTGACATGACAAAAACGATATCAATGACAATCACAAGCTACAATCAACTGACAACTTATAGCTGTGAGACACCTGGCTTTTGTCAGGTCTTGGGTTCATGAAACTAGAATTGACAGCGAAGAAAAATGTACTCTTCCCCCGACATGACAGAATCAGAAATGTACCTTTTTCTTGGCGTAATTATTCTAATGTGAAATGACGTGTTGTGGGATAGTAAGATCTAAGAGAAAAGGGATGCCTAATAATCTAAAAATAATAATAATTCCATGGTGCGACAGGCCTAGAAGGCCCTTAGCCTACCATCCAGCTGCTGGCCTCACAGCCACATGTGTCAATCACAAAGGTAGATGATCATCGAGCCAGAGCTTGGGTGACATGTGGTCAGCATGTCGAGTCCCCCAGCCGTTATAGCTTGTTTACTCAACCAAGAAATTATTTTTTCATTTGTTAGACTTGACCATTCTATACAGTTTTCTTCTTCTGACTTCATTGGTGCCAAAACAACAGATAGAGACTTCCGACTTAGACTTGTCAGAGACGTTTAGCAACAGGCTGATAGAACACCCTGTAGACGACTCCCTGGATAGACCTAGTATATTGAGTACAGACATTTCGTGACTTGAAGTTAACTTTAGTCAACATTGGTGGGTAGCTTTACAAAGACTAAGTTGTCGTGTGTTCGACGCGGGGAATCAGAAAACGTGTGCAAGTGAAGTGTAAAAGTATGATGTCGGTTTGTGAATTGGTGATTGTTTCGAGGCTTATCACACAAAAACAAACATTTAATAAACAAATGCTATCTTCACATCACGTTGCCAAGCATCTGATAACCCTGAAAAAAGGTATGTTACAAAAGTAGTATTATCCAGTATAATTTCAAGCAACCAAACAGGTCCGCCTGCTCAGAACCCATACGCTGGGTCTGCGGGCAGACTGGACGTACAATTTAAAACCCAGCATATGGGCTGCTGGGCTTTTAAAGGTTAAGCTCCTACTACAATAATATCGAATTTAAAGATATTTACATTTTTATCTTATTCTGTAAAATATCAAAACTAAAAAATAAATAATGGTTTTAAAAAACTAAAACAACACGCTTTATTAGAAAACCGAACTAAAAATGAAAAATAATTTTAATTTCCAACACGCTTGGGATAAATAATTTTACCATCAAAAGCATGGGGTGCTTTTTATGATTTTTACATTTTCTTCTTAGAGACTTTACTTTTACCAATATCTGTTTATTATCAAATATATTAATTGATAAACAGCACCCCACGCTTTTGATGGTAAAATTATTTATCCCAAGCGTGTTGGAAATTAAAATTATTTTTCATTTTTTAGTTCAGTTTTCTAATAAAGCGTGTTGTTTTAGTTTTTTAAAACTATTATTTATTTACTATTACTGAAGTTATAATAGCTCTGTGGCTGAGACCAGAGTCTGATATGCATCTGTCTATTATATCTGATGCTATAGTTAGGTCTGGATTAGAAGTTGTTCCATTGTAATGTAAATATGTTGGTGTATCGTCAGTATTATATAGTAACTCAACTCCATTTGATTGTGTGGCCAGCATTATTATATCCCCAGTCTGGATTAAGTCTCCTACAATTAATGTTTTAGATGTAGTGTTTAGGTGGGTTATTGTAAATGTTGTATATTTTTAGGTGGTTAGATTTTTTCCAAATGTTTACTTCTACAATCTCTGCTTTATCTTCAGATTGCATTTGTTACTAATGTGTTTATTCCAACTAAGAGGCCACAGGACTTAGGCAAAACATGTATGTTGTAATTTTTAAATCGATAATATTTAACATTTTCTTCTGTCAAATTTGCTTCTTGTATACAGAATACATCTATATCTTCTTTATTCCGTATAACCTGAAGTTCTGCTTTTTTTGATTGGGACATTCCACCCGCATTCCATTGTAAGACCTTGATGTTATTTGTCTTTTCTCCCAAAACAATCCCCTCCCGGAGATCCGAATGGGGGACTTTTACTCCGGAGTCTTTTGCTTTGGGAAGCAAATGAACATCTTTTGTAGTTAATTTGCATGACCCAGAGTGCACCTGCTAGTATTACCAGCGGAGGCGAACTATATTACACTCGATGATTTTATTATTAATTTAACACTTCTCATTGAAGGATAAATTATATTTGAAGAGAAAAATTTTCGCCTAGACCAGGACTCGAACCTGGGACCCTGCTAGGGAATTACAACGTACATAAGAGAAAAATTTGTGTCTAGATCTTAACTCGCCTCGGTAGCTCAGTTGGTAGAGCACTTGGCCCGGAAAGCCAAGGGTCCCGGGTTCGAGTCCCGGTCTAGGCGAACATTTTTCTCTTCAAATATATATTACACTCGTTTTTTAGAAATGTTTAGGAGAAAAGAAATGAAGAGATCCCCTAGGCCTCGAATACTCTAATACCATCGGGTTCAAAGAAAACAAGAGTTCAGTCAAGGGAGACTGGATAGGAAAGTTGAAAGAGGAAATTGGTACATGGAAAGGAATAAATACCAATTTAGATATAAGAAGGAGCAAAACATAAGTAAGTGGAAGTAATAATTTTGCTCAGCTTGTGCACCTTGTGGTCGCCATCCACATATCCCCTAGGTGGACACCCCTGAGGGGAATTATGAATTGTTATTAACACAATTCATAATTTGTTAACATGAAATTTTAACAAGAAATTTGGACACTCGCACAAAGGAACACTTTAGAAATATTAAAAATGGTGAAATTCAAAAATCAGCTATTGCAGCACATAGTTTGTTGGAAGGTCATCAAATTGAAAAAGAAGCTAAACTTCTAAAACATTTGGAAAAACCTTTGGATTTGACAGTTTGGGAGAAAATATTTATTCAGAAGAACAAATTTAAATCCATGAATTTCGACATTCCAGATGAACGTGACCTCATCTCGAAGTTCATCAAATCAATACCAGATGGCAACGATATCTCGAAGTTCATCAAATCAACACCAGATGGCAACGTTACAGAGGGAGATTCCAACGAATATCCGGTAGTCATAATGGCGGTTGAAAATGAATGACAAGATCATTTGAAAACTATAGTTACCGTGTTTAATAAAACATGATATATGAGGTAAGATGTAAAAATGACTCATTAATTTATTAAAATTTTTTCTCTTTACCATTGATTTACAATTATACATGAGTTTAAGCCTTATTAGCACTTTTGTTTGTTAAATAAATAATAATGAATTACATAACAGCATTTTACTTTGTTTTTAATGGGGCAATAATACGAATATCAAAGAATTAATAATTTAATTTTAAAATAAATCGGTATGAAATGAAGTCTAAAATAATGATTTTTCTATTATTTTGTAATAAATTATATTAAGTTACACATGAATTTAGGCCTTATTGCACTTTTGTTTGTCAAACAATTAAAAATGAAGTACATAAAAGCATTTTTACTTAAGTTTTAATGGGTGATAATACAAATATTTAACATTTGTTTTTATGAAAATAATTAGGTATCAAACTGTAGTCTAAACTAACAATTTTGCTCATTATGATAACAAAATTTATTTATAATGAGGATGGTACTCTATGGTGATAATTTAACATATTTAAGAAATTTTACGAGAAATTAGTTTATGCCTATTTTTCAATTTTTTTTAGAGGCTTAATATGTGTGTACATTTTGCAAAATGATCAATGGCAATTAATTTTGATAAAGAATCGTCATTCAGGGGTTAATGATTGATAGGGGTATACTTTATTATATCCCAGTATAAAATAATCACAACATTACTAAAAAATCTGTCTCATAGTCTAATATTTGTTATCATAGAGAGCCTAAACTTTTTTTTTCCATTGCATTATAGCTTTGCCAAATATTGCAATAAGATATATTTTTTTTTAATTTACACAAGTTAGTAGATAAACTCTGTATGATTTTATTTTTTCAGCAGATATAAAAATCTTTGGAAATATTGCATTTATGTAACACTGGGTTAATATCCCTATCAAACAACAGTACAGTATTGTTTAATAAATTAATGAGTCATTTTAACATCTTACCTCATATTTTATGTTTTATCAAACACGGTAACTATAGTTTTCAAATGATCTTGTCATTCATTTTCAATCGCCATTATGACTACCGGATATTCGTTGGAATCTCCCTCTATAATGTTGCCATCGGGTGTTGATTTGATGAACTTCAAGATATCGTTGTCATCTGGTGTTGATTCGATGAACTTCGAGATGAGGTCACGTTCATCCGGAATGTCGAAATTCATAGATTTAAATTTGTTCTTCTGTATAAATATTTTCTCCCAAACTGTCAAATCCAAAGGTTTTCCAAATGTTTTAGAAGTTTAGCTTCTTTTTCAATTCTATGACCTTCCAACAAACTATGTGCTGCAATAGCTGATTTTTCAATTTCACCATTTTTAATATTTCTAAAGTGTTCCTTTGGCGAGTGTCCAAATTTCTTTTTGTTTTTCCTATGTATACTTTATTGCAATCTCGACAATCAATTTGATAAATTCCAGATTTTTTACTATCTGGGGTGTTCATTTTCTTATTGGTTATTAATAAGTTACCAAGGCTAAATTATTTATCGGTGCCAATGTAATATTGAATTTCTTGAAAATTTTTTGAAATTTGTTATGTATTCCAGGATGATAAGTGATTTTCTTATATTGTTTTCCTTTCTTTGAATCAGATTGCAGGGTAGTGTATTCTTTTAATCTTTTTTGTTGTCTGTATTCTTAATCTTTTTTGTTGTCTGAATTTCTTCAATTTAGTTATAATTATTTCCTTTCCAAAACCATTTAAATTAGCTATGTCCAAAATGTGATTGTATTCTTTCTTAAAATCCTCTTCATTTAGTGGAACATTCAATAATCTATATATCAAACTGTTGAAAATTGCATGCTTATGCACAATATGATTGAAACCTGAAGACTTTATGTAATTGTCAATATGAGTATCTTTTCAGATGACAACGATATCTCGAAGTTCGTCAAATCAACACCAGATGGCAATGTTATAGAGGGAGATTCCAACGAATATCCGGTAGTCATAATGGCGGTTCAAAATGAATGACAAGATCATTTGAAAACTATAATTACCGTGTTTGATAAAACATAAAATATGATGTAAGATGTTAAAATGACTCATTAATTTATTAATTAAGAACCTCATAATGTGTTCCGCAATTTTAACTTTGAACAGTATTGTTTATTTTTTATTATTTCACTCACCTCATACTTCATAATTCATAGCAGACCCTGGGTTTCTTCACATCTTTTGTGACATTCTCAATGCTGTGTCACGTTCACAACTGACGTCCAACGGCCTTCTATCCTGCAGACTGACCTCCGCGCCATCTGGTGGCCGACCGAAGAATTTCCAAATCAGTCCTCTCTCCTTATAACCGGGTATTTCAAAATTCATAGTTGTATTTTCATTTTTGCATATGTAAATTTTTCCCCAAATTGTGAGTTCCTTCGGTTTTTCCAATTGTTTAAGTAATTTTGTTTTGGTTTCTATTCTATGTTTTTCTGACCAGGCATGTGCAGCTATTGCAGATTTTCGGTTTCTCCATTTTTAACATTTCTGAGGTGTTCTTTTAATCTTGTATTTAGATTCCTTTTCGTTTTTCCTATGTATATCTTTTCACAATCCTTACAATTAATTTGATAAATTCTTCGGTCGGCCACCAGATGGCGCGGAGGTCAGTCTGCAGGATAGAAGGCCGTTGGACGTCAGTTGTGAACGTGACACAGCATTGAGAATGTCACAAAAGATGTGAAGAAACCCTGGGTCTGCTATGAATTATGAAGTATGAGGTGAGTGAAATAATAAAAAATAAACAATATTAAAAAACCTCATAGTGTTATTTCCTATCTACATAACTTAACAGTACAGTATATTTGCTCATACATTTGGTATTCATACCTACATAACTTAATTTGGTATCTACTTAATCTCCAATTACATGGCTTGAGAGGTCTAGACCTACCTGCTGGCTTCACATCCACATATGTAAATCACAGAGCTGGATGATCATCTAGCCGGTATTAGGGTGAGATGTAGTCAGTATATCAGATCCCCACTCATTATAGCTGGTTTTCTCAACCTGGAACTGCTACTTATTGTAGCTACCCAAATTCCAACAATGTTGGGTGGGCAATTGTCCCATATTGGCCAAAGATAATTGAAAAAAAAATTCTGCTCGCATGGGGATTTGAATATGCACCAATGCTTCATGTGTTAAACTGCTTGGCTATATGCAGAACTACTCACTTAATCTTGTCGATACACTTCTTATATGTTGTTTTAATAGCTCAAAAAAAAAAAACTATCCCATGATGAGGTTTTAAATTCAGATCTGCAGATCAACAGGCAGGTGACCTAACATACGAGTATTTGGTTAATGCAAATATAAAGAATTAAACAGTGCTACTAATATGCAGTGTGCTGCCACATTACATCTTTGTTAAACTACAGTATAATTATACTTCTTCTTCCTTGCATGTGATAGACCTAGGGGTCTCAATCCAACGTTTGAAACGTCTGCCCAAAGATAATAATTATACAAACAGAGCAAATCTGCTTCAGATACATCATTTTCAAATTCATAACATTTGCATACAGGAAAGAGGATGATAATCTAGCACTCAGTAAATCTCATTCAAAAATTATTTGTCATAAAACTGATTTTTTTTTTAAATTCTGTGATAAACAATTTATTAAATTTTAACGTCCATTTGTGACTCTAGGCATAAATATAGTATATTCTAGTATTGTCAATACCTATATTTTATTTTAAAAAATAACAAATAGAAACTCTTTATCTAATGGTTTAAGGCTGTGTCTCCTCTGCTATTCAATTTGTACTAGAGCAAGTAATCAAATCTCTAGATGATAAAAGAAGAGGTATAATTAAAATAGTATTATTACATTGTTGGTATATATTGATGATGCATTATTATCAGGTGATCTGATGATAAAGTTCTTAATAAAAATTTTAAATCAAAAAGAGATGAACAGACAGGTGAATGGAGCAGAAAGCTACACATAATATTTATGGGAAACCAAATGTAATGAGAATGGTTAAGTTTAATAGACTGCAATGTGCAGGACATGGGGAATGAAATAGGGGCATGGAAACTAATAACAGTAACCATGATTTAAGAGAGGTGAATTATACAAGGAATGACTGGAAACCATTAACTCAGGATAGGGATGTATGGAGAGCTTATGTCCATGCAGCAACAAATCTCTGAGTTTGATTTATTTGCCAGTGATTTGTTATTAGACAATAGTATTATATTCATAAGTTACAAATATGGTACACAATTTTTAAAACATTTAAAAAATATAACTCAAGGTATAAGTGTATTTTAATTAATAGTGAGTGGAGAACATATTTTTAACGACTCACCTCATATAATTTCAAATTTCTTTGATACCGGCGGTTTCAGACAATATCTTGTCCCTCTTCAGTCATGACTTCTACTGATGAAATTCTCTGGTTGTTGATTTCTCTATGGACATCACCCCTTGTGCTGCCATCTTTGGTTGGGATTATAAACTTTGAAATTAAATTTTTATTCACCGGAATATCGAAGTTCATAGATCGATATTTATTCTTCTGAATGAATATCTTTTCCCAAATTGTCAATTCCAACGGTTTATCCAATTGCTTCAAAAGTTTTGCCTCTTTTTCAATTTTATGATGTTCTAGCAAACTATGTGCAGCGATTGCTGATTTTTCAATTTCACAATTATAATAATATAAACTAAAGACTCACCTATTCAGTTTAGCTCTCAGTTCTCTTTCTGTACTGGAGACGCCATCGTACAAAGTTTCCAGAGCTTGCTGTAAATCCTGCAGTTCTTGTCTCACAACTTCACGTCCCTCCATCGCTGTGGATGGATATAATTTTTCTCCTACTTCAATTGTGTTGTTGAGAAGAGATATAGCACTTGGTCCAGAGCTACGTTCAACTAAATCTTGTCTTGCACCAACTGAACTTCCATCTCACATCTCCCCTGAGCTAAGCAAAGCCACTCTCAACAATGTCGATATTTCTCTAAATATGCTTTATGATTTGAAACTGCTTGCTCACATTTCTTAATAATTTCCTGTAAAATAAAATTTAAAACAATAAATTAAAAATTTTATATAAGCACCAACATGAACTGAATACAAGAATTTATCAAAACAATTGAATTAAAATAAAATATGAGGGTGACACAGCACAATTTTGTGGGATCCATGTAGGTTATAAACAAATAAATTTAATATTGTTTTCTTCTTCCAAGGAATATTCTATTAGGTAATTGTTGAAATGTTTAGACTGCTAGCAATTGTTTTCAATGATGTTCTAAAATAAAGATCATTGAATATATATGTTATGCCATGGAATAAATATATACTTAGTTCAGTGATATCTGCAATTTTTATTTTCCCCCCTTGAACTATTATTGTGATATCTAGTGACTCATTTATTTCTGGTAGTAATTTGTAAATATTTCTTTTAGATTTTGAATATTTTTAATTAAAACACATCTTTAAAAGACAAGAGTCAAATAACACCTGGAGCTTATAAATAAGTGACACATGTTTAATATAAAAAAAGTGTAACTCATTAGATTATAGAATGAAATTAACAAAAAAAAATATAATCCATGGAGGTATGTGTTTTGGACACTTTTTTTTTTTGTTACACAATATGATTTAAACAAAATTCTTAGTTGAGGCTGCTGGACTTACCCTTCTAGAGGGAAAATGCTATTTTGTTTCCTTCGAGATAATTAAATGTATTATATTAATAAGATACATATTATTTATCACTCTATTATTAAATATTTTGGTTCACTTTCTTTCAAATATTCGTGCTAATATTTTGTTTATAGTTAGCACACAGATATTTCTGAACATTCATTAACACAGATAAAATTAAAATGTTTTATATTAGCTTCAAAAATAAATATATATTAAATAAAGAAATTACAGTTTTCACATATCCTTATTGAAAGATTCCTTAATAAAACTCTTAAGGAACTGTGGATCAATTTAATTACATTTAATTAGCCAACAAGGGTTATGTAAAAATTGCAAATCAAATAACCCAAAGTAGTTTCTTAAGGCTCGTCAACATTTTGGCTCTTCCATGTGAGATGACAGTCTATAAATCTTGCAAACAAAACTATATTGATACTTGTCCAATTATATTAGATATGTTTTGTGCTATACTAATTCCAGTTGTATTGTAAATAGAACTGTCATCGATAGAAACAATATTCTACTTACTGAATACAAGTAAGATGGTAACATTAATTAGGAACTTCCTCTATTTCTTATTTATTTATGGGCCTAACTCCATCAGACATTTACACTTTTCCATGATATCCTTTATTTACAATTTCATTGCAAGCAGAATATCTGATCCATGCTGACTCACTTGTAAAGTCTGCTGTTATTTTCATCACATCCTTAATGGCTAATGTAGGATATTTTTCACCAAACTGTTTGAAAAAATTCAAAATAATTTGTTTCTCTCTGCTTTTCAAATGGTTTCCTTTCCACTGTTTTAAGAAATTCTACAGAAAGCGGCCATTTCAAAACAATTGAAATTCCAACATAGTCTGCAGTGTGCATGTGTAAGAATAAAACAATGCTAAATTACACATTTGCCTCAAAAGACGAGGTAGTCTCGCCGGCCGGCAGTTAAATGCTCTTCTACTCACAAGATGAGGTACACTCGCTTAACTCTGCTGTTATATTTTTGCAATATTTTATATATCCCTTGGCAGGGTATTATTTTGTTAACATTTATGAATAGTAGAGGAATGTGTTTTGGCCTTCACCCTTATTGTGATCTCAAGTACCGTATATTTTGTTTGTTTTGAATGTCTGTAAATAGACAATATAATTTACGGTAACTTAAATCCAATTTCTGGGGAAGTGCATCGAGCATTTAAACCTGAAGCAAATGGGTTAATCTATTAAAATTGTAAATATAAATTAATGTAAATACCTCATAGTGTTAAGTCCACCGCTGTGCTGCCTTGTCACGCAGCAGGCCCAGGTTCGATTCCCGGTCGGGACAGGCTCCTGGGTGTGGATTTTATCAGGGTTTTTCCTCACCTGTAAGACAAATGTCAGGAAGCTTTAGGCCCAACAGTCCCCGAAAATCATCCAGCCATCAACATCATCCTTATCCTTCACCGGTGTGGAAAGCAATGGGAACCTACCACACCTGTAATTCCCTAGTAAAGCTGCATCAGGCAGATGGATATAACTTACATAGACATTTGCTAGATAATATATGTTTTCATTTACTTTGAGTGTTAGAGGTCAAGTAGATTTTCTTACTGACTTGAAGGTAATACCATTATTTAACAAATAAAATGGAGTCATACATCTGGACTGTTTACATTACAACTGGAACTTGACTCATAAGAGGTATAGCACAGTTTATCAACATATTTATTCATTTAATCAAACTTACAGTGGGAAGTAACACTATGAGATATTTTTCAATTTATAAATGAGTTGGAGAAAATGTTCTTATATCTCACCTCATGAAGTTTCACGTTTTCACAATACCAGTTTCAAAGGTAATTTTACCTTCATTATCAGTCAAACTCCATCTGTTGAAATTTTCCCATTAACACATCTTCCAAACTGCTATCTGGTGCTGATTTATGAAAAATCTAATCTTCAAGTTCATAAAATCGGCAGCAGATGGCAGTTTGGAAGATGGCATTAATGGCAAAATTTTTCAACAGTTGGAGTTTGAAGGTAAAATGACCCTTGACATGGGTGTAAGGAACTTTATGAGGTGAGATACAAAAACATTTTCTCAAACTCATTCATAATTTTAAAAAAAATCATGTTTCCTTTAAAGAGAAGACTACCTAACAGTGAGCTATGTGGTCATTATAGGAAGCCATATATAATAAGAACAGTTAAGTCTTGTAGACTGCAATGGGCAGGACATATGGCATGAATAGGAAATGTGAAAGAGATGCATTGAAGCTTCTTGTAGGAAAACCAGAGGGAAATGCCCAGTTGATAGACAAAGAATGAGGTGGGAGAATAACATTAACCATGATTTGAGGAAGTAAATTATACAAGGAGTGATTGGAAAACATTAGCTCAGGATAGGGATGTATGGAGAGTGTATGTCCATGCAGCCATGAACCTATGGGTTTGATAGTGCCAGCGAGTTAGTTTGTTTCCTTTAAAGCCAATTACCAACAAATTTATACGAGATAGGTTAAGTAGTTTAGATTAGACAGGTACTCGGTGACCTTCATTTTTTGTTAGCATATTTTGGCTATTCTGTTTTAACAAATGTCTAAGAAACATCTTCCATTATCAATATGACATATTTTAAGTTATTTCTAACTCAACTTCTTATTATATTTTCAGGCATTTTTCAAATTAGAAGAAAAAGCACACACACAAACATATATATATATTCCTCAGATACTGCTACAATAATGCTTTTTTTTTTTTTGTAATTTGAATTAATATAGATGGGCATGCCACATAGAATTGCCATTTTTTTTTTCTCATAATGGGAATATTCTCCTTGAATTAGTTAAAAGCTGTCAAGAAAATAAAAAAAATAAAAAATAGTATTGAATAATGAGGTAAGAAGTGGTAGTTACATGCAATTTCTTAATTAACCACCAGATGGTGCTGTTATATAAGTCATGTAAAAACTACAGCTGCAGAAACTAGTTCTACACTAGTGTTGCTTGTGAGAAACTTGCCGAGTTTCCTCCTTAACTTCCTTATTCTAGATCCCGGCTTCTTTTATATAGTCATGTGTGTTTATATTATGTAATATAATGGTTTGTAATTTGTACAAGAAAATTCTCACACAATGTCAATATGAAAAGTGATTTTTACTGGTGTGAGAAAGGATGCATTTTTTTCCACACCAACATCTACATGAATACAGTAATCAGAGAATTTAAAAGTAGAAGACATGGCCAATTAATTTAATCTTTGGTGTTTATATCTTAAGACTCAGGACACATGGATTAAAGTCCGTCCAGGAGGAGAAATTTTAACCAACCATGACTGGGTTTGATCCTGCAACCCTCAGGATAGAGGCAAGGAACATAACCACTAGACCACTGCAGCTAATCAATTTGGAATTAATAGAAGAAAAATATTCAATGAAAATTTCTGTTAAAAAGTCCAAAATAATGGCTTTTGTGTAGGGACCCTGTTCCTAGTTAAATATATATAGATAACAAAATTATAGAAAGAGTAAACCAATTTAATTATCTTGGCTTCAGCTTATTTTTTATAAAATTCAATATCAACAGGATTACAAAACTTGATAAAATCTGTGTGAATAATAAATAACGTAATGAAGTCTACTTTGGTTAAAAGTAGACCAATTGGAATTAGGATATAGTGATGAAAGTAAAATTTCAACTAATGAGATGAACAACAGGCTGTGACTACACTGTAATATTGCTTACTGTATTTTACAGATTATAAGATGCATTTTTTCTTTGAAAAATTGCCTCCAAAATTCAGGTGCATCTTATACTCAAAATTAATATACAAATGTCCAGTGTTTGATTTAAAATTTCCACCAGTCTTAAAAAGTCCATATATTCGATGCCGCAGGAAACCTATCTCTATCTGGCAACACTGGATTCAACAGTCAGCAGCAGTGCACATGAGTTGCAGGGATTCACAAGCTTGCTAACACTGTCTCGCCATCACAAATCCAGAACACTGTCTAGTCTATGATGCATCATTGCGGTCCACGATGCCAGTGAACTTCAACAAATGGATGATAGATGAAACCCAACATGAATTCACGCCGAAGGGAGCTTTAAAACGACATACAATCAAACAAGTGTGTCAGTAGATAAAAAAGAGGTCTGGAGTGAGAGAAGACATTATTGTTAAATCTTTCAAGAAGTGACGCTCATGATAGCAGTGAAGACCATCTTATGTACGAAGAGGACAACAATGACGACGATGAGGAAGAACAAAGTTCAGATGACAATTTTCAGGGATTTTAAAGATCAGAACGGTTTTATAAACTAAGATTTTTTTTGCCGGCTTTGCAATCTAATAATAAAATGGTAAAAACATTAGTTTTTAAAAAAATTGCTTAAAAATTAAGGTGTGTCTTATAATCCGTAAAATATGGTAACATTTCAGGAATGGAAATCACCAATAAAAAACTAACTTAATATAGAACACAGCAGAGTAAAAAGTGGGCTACTGATGGTATACTAATACAAATAGTTTTGATTGAAAACCTACCTTTGCTGTGGTTTGTATTCATTGAAATCGTGAAGTAATTTGCTGCACATTAACAGATATTTTTGTTTTCTCCCACTTATTTGCACTAAGTCAGAAGAATTATTGCTCATTTTATCAAAGTCTGCTTCCACTTGTCTCAAACTCAGTAGTAAACCCTGTACTCTCCAGCCTATGGTTACATTACCATTACGTCGATACGAAGGAACAGACCAATAAGTTACCATCACACATCTCTGTTTTTTAAACCACCACCGCTTAAACCTTCCCATCCGTCAGCTGTTTTTTTTCCCCCCACGACCCCCCCTGTCAATTTTTTCTTTTGTCGGTAATTATCGAAGGTGCCATCTGGTTTACTTTTGAAGGAATAATTGTCTAAACTGCCATCTGGTATATTTTTGAAGAATTTTGTAATCAAGCTTGGTTCGTCCGGAATCTCGAAGTTCATGGTTATAGTATGGTTTTCTTGAATATATATCTTTTCCCAAACGGTTAAATCCAAAGATTTAGATAGATGTTTCAAAAGTTTTGCTTCTTTTTCAATTCTATGATTCTCTAATAAACTATATGCTGCTATAGCTGATTTTTCAATTTCTCCATTTTTTATGTTTCTAAAGTGTTCTTTTTTACGAGTTTCCAAGTTCCTTTTTGTTTATTATATATATATATCCTACTGCAATCTTTCAATCAATTTGACAAATTCCAGATTTTTTGTTGTCTGGGGTCTTAACTTTATTATTAGTTAATAGAAGATTACCCAGGCTGAATTTGTTAATTGGAGCCAATGTTATATTAAATTTTCTGAAATTTTTTTGAAATTGATTATGAACTTCAGGATGGTAAGTAAATTTCTTGAATTTTTTATCTTTCTTGGAATCATGTTGTAGGGTGGTGTATTCTTGCAACCTTTTCTGTCATTTAAATTTCTTAAATTTATTCTTTATTATGTCTTCATAAAAACCATTTATTTTAGCAATATGTGCAATATGATTATATTCATTATCAAAATATTCTACATTAAGTGGAATATTTATTAATCTGTGTAATAGACTATTGAAAATTGCATGCTTATGTGAAACATGATTAAAACCTGAATGCTTAATCTTCATGATGAGTCAGAAAAATTCACTATTGAAATTGAACAAGATAACAAGATCCCATTTTTATACTTAATAAGTAATGAACAACTGCAAAGAATTGAATGTAATATTTACAGAAAGGACACTCATACGGACAACTACATAAAATCTTCAGGTTTTAATCATGTTTCACATAAACATGCAATTTTCAATAGTCTATTACACAGATTAATAAATATTCCACTTAATGTAGAATATTTTGATAATGAATATAATCATATTGTACATATTGCTAAAATAAATAGTTTTTCATGAAGACATAATGAAGAATAAATGTAAGAAATTTAAACAACAGAAAAGGTTACAGGCGTACACCACCCTACATCATGATTCCAAGAAAGATGAAAAATTCAAGAAATTTACTTTCATAGTTCATAATAAATTTTTTAAAAAATTTCAGAAAATTTAATACAACATTGGCTCCAATTAACAAATTAATATATTTATTAAACACAATGTGTACATCAAATTACATTTAGATTTTTACCAGTCTTTAATGAAATTGTTTAGAGGCAGAGTCCTGTTTTTACACTTCGCTAGATGATATTTCGGACATGGATAGTTGCATAATTTACAGATGCAGTCCTCCTTGGGTTCATGGTACATGTTGTTCAGGCATATATTCCCATGAAATCCATGGGCTGCGAAACGTGTGTACAGGTGGCGAAGTTCGAAATTCGGTTGCTTCCAGGTTTCTGTTTTCATTGCGTCTGTTTCCATAATTTCTGTCGGTATCTGGGCGGCTTTGTTCTGTCTCTCCTCGATGACGATTCTGTATGCTTGCGTTTCCGGTAGTCTGAAACAGTGTCTGATATCTTCGATGAAGAAGGATTCCTGGGCTATTGTATACGCATAACTATTTCTTGTATATTTTGAAATTGACAGTGCTCTTTTGAGAAACCTTGATTTAACGTTCTCCAGTTTCTTAAGATTTTTCACTGTCAAGTAATTCCATATAACCTGGATTCCGTATGTTGCGGCCGGCATTACTTTAAGGTTGAAGAGTTTCATTGCAGTTGAGAGGGATAGTCTTTGGAGTTTTGGGATATCGTACATGGCTTTCGTTGCAGCTGTTGCTCGATCCTGTATATGAAGTGAGAAAGCGGTTCCAGTTGTTTGTAAGGTGACCCCAAGTATTTGTAGCTTGATACGAATTCTAGGGTTTCACTTCCGCATATAAGATGGTCCTTATTAGCCAGCCTTCCTCCTTTCCTGAATTTCATTGCCTTTGTCTTGGCGCTGTTTATTTCCATCGAGTTTTCAAGTGCCCATATCCTAATGTTCTCCATGGCTGTTTGGAGAGCTCCTTGATTCCTAGAGAGGATGATCATGTCGTCTGCGTACATGAGTAGCTTAACATTTCTTGTGTCTATAGTCTCTCACTGATTGTCAGGTAGTTTGTGGTAAGGATTGATTTAATTGTTCCTAATTCGTTGCTTGAGCTGCCTAGTATGTTCTCTAGCTTCTGGATGAGGATTTTCCTGTCAATACTGTCGAATGCCTTGGAATAATCTATGTATATCACATACAATGGTGTAGCAGGTTGAGCTAAGGTCGTTATTATTTCTTGTATGAGTTCTTGGACAGCATGCAGTGTAGATCTACCCGGGGTGAAGCCATATTGATTCTGAGGTATACTGGCACGTAGTTTGTGTTCCACACGTCTTAGCAGGATCTTCGAGAAGAGTTTGAACATAACATTTTCCAGGGCAATTCCCCTGTAGGAGTTCGGGTTTTCTTTCCTTCCTTTCCCTTTGTAGATGACAGTTATAATCGAATTTCTCCATTGTTGTGGGATTGAATTATCTTTTAGGCATTCATTGAACAGACAGGTTAGCGGTTCTAACAAGTCTTGAAGTGTTTCCTTAAGATGTTCAGGAAATATCCCGTCCGGACCGGCTGCTTTGTTATTTTTCTCGTTTCTTATGAGTTGGCTGACTTCTTCTGTTGTAATTGGGTTCATGTCATGTATGTTTGCCGCATGCGGTGTGAAGCAGTTTGACGTTTTGTCCTTTGCTCCCAGGAGGTTACTGAAGTGATCTTCCCATTGTTTCATGTTTACGAGAGGGCTTGATTTCTGTTTCTTTGAAGACCTTAAGATTTTGTGAGGTTTCATTTCTACCTCGGCTATTAGTTCCTGTTCTTTGGAGGTGTCATACTTTAACTTCTTTTCCTTCAGTAGTATTTTATATTTTATACGTTCTTCAGCATATTCCTTTAGAGCATAGCCTCCATATTCCCTGGCAGTATGGAGTAGTGTTCTTTGTCTCAAGTTGTAACACTCTTCATCGAACCATGGTTTTGCAGTACGTTTATGTCTAGTCAGTTGAGTGGTGGCATGTATAATTATGTCATTTAAGGTTTCTGTTGCTCCGTCCAGATTTCCCTGCCTCGCCATATGCATTACTGACGGCAGCTTCACTTTATTTGTTTGCCAGCTTACATCGTCTATGTACCTTGAAACTTTTTGTGGGAGGCTTTTATCTTCTTGTTCCTGTGTTTCAGTTCTTATTTGGAACTCAGTTAAGACTGGAAGGTGCTTTCTAGTTGCTACTTTTCCCACTTTCACCCGTAATCTTCTGTTAACTAATAATAAAGTTAACACACCAGACAACAAAAAATCTGGAATTTATCAAATTGATTGCAATATATATAGGAAAAACAAAAAGGAACTTGGAAACTCGTGAAAAAGAACACTTTAGAAACATAAAAAATGGAGAAATTGAAAAATCAGCTATAGCAGCACATAGTTTATTAGAGAATCATAGAATTGAAAAAGAAGCAAAATTTTTGAAACATCTATCTAAACAATTGGATTTAACAGTTTGGGAAATGATATATATTCATAAAAATCATACTAGAACCATTAACTTTGAGATTCCGGACGAACCAAGCTAGATTATAAAGTTCTTCAAAAATACACCAGATGCCAGTTTAGAAAATTACTCCTTCAAAAGTACACCAGACGGCAGTTTTGATAATTACCGACAAAAGAAAAAATTGACAGTCATGAAAACAGCTGACGATGGAGAAGATTGTTCTCTGATAATGTGATGCTGTGATTAAAAAAAACATAGAAGTATGAGGTAAAAAGAATTCACAATTAATTTGATTCTTATTAAAAAACCTCATAATGTTAAAATTCCCAAATTTATTATATTAAAACAATTAACATAGTTTATGCTTGTTTATTTTTTATCATTTCACTCACCTCATACTTCATAATTTATAGCAGACCCAGGGTTTCTTCACGTAATTCGTGACATTGTCAATGCTGCGTCATGTTCACAACTCATTTAATAATATCATAACCTAATAGTTTATGCATTTATATATGACAAACATTTTGTAATGAAATTCCTACATATAATAATATAGGCCTACAAACAAGAAGAAACAGAATCTAAAATTTAAAAAATCAAGAACTCATTACTAGTACATGCTGTTACACCTCTTGGAATGACAGGTCCTTCATCAAATTGTGCCATTTTGCTAAATTCTTGATTTTTTTTGTTATTACTGTGCTGCACCATGTAATTTTCAGTCTTCCTCTTTTCCTTGTGGATTCCATTCTAGAACTCTCTGTCGTACACTGTCTAGTTCTCTTCTGAGAATGTGTCCAAACCATTTCCAATTCTTCTTCTTCCTTCCAAGTATTAGGCCAAGGCTTGTTACGACCCTATAGAAAATTTTCCCTCCAGCGTTTC
This sequence comes from Diploptera punctata, assembly GCA_030220185.1. Classification (NCBI taxonomy): domain Eukaryota; kingdom Metazoa; phylum Arthropoda; class Insecta; order Blattodea; family Blaberidae; genus Diploptera; species Diploptera punctata. Next base: position 72,333 of record JASPKZ010008910.1, read on the forward strand.
ATTTCTGATTATGATATTGAATCTATTGCCAAATTTAATTTTGTGATTATCTTCATAATTCATTGTTTAATATGGTTTTTTTTTAGCCACCAGATTCTCGAAACAAATCTCAGACATATTTTTGTATATATATACTTGTAATTTTGTAATATAATCCTTTTCAAGTTTAACACTCATAAAGCAATACACTTTTCACATTGCTATTGAATAGCTTAAATTAAACGTAGAAAAATTAACAATAAAACATATAAAAGAAATGGATTAAATTGGTTTGGCCACCTGAAAAGAATGGTTAAGGAAAGGCTACCAGAGAATGTTAAATCTTGAGGTACAAGGAAAATGATCATGAGAAAAATTGATTAATCACCAAGTAAAGAAAAACTTGCAAGAAAGGAAATACAAACGGAAAGAATTGAGAGGAAAAAAAGGTTGGGAGGATAGAAATGAATGGTGACATATTTGGAATTATTGACCTTCTGAAAGGAAGATACAATAAGAGGAGGGTGAATGATCAATCACTAAAATAAATTGTGTGGTGAGACCACATTCATATGGTGGCTCAAACCAATGCAAATCTCATAATTCTGCACTATAGCACAATGCACCATTGTATAGGACAAATATAATTATTACTGTAGTTATGTTTTTATTATTGATTTAACATTTCTCACTGAAAGATAAATTATATTTGAAGAGAAAAATTCTCGCCTAGACCGAGACTCGAACCCGGGACCTTTGGCTTGCCGGGCCAAATGCTCTACCAACTGAGCTACCGAGGCAAGTTATGATCTAGACGCAAATATTTCTCTTATATATGTTGTAATTCCCTCTTGCCAAATGCTTTTGAAACCATTGCTTCTATCTTGCAAATGGCGGTTTCTTGGTTAAGAAGACATTTATTGGGAATTCAACATTACTTTATAAAGCTAGTAAGGCTTCTAATGATGTTTTTATTATTGATTTAACATTTCTCACTGAAAGATAAATTATATTTGAAGAATTCCCAATAAATGTCTTCTTAACTAAGAAGCCGCCATTTGCAAAGATAGAAGCAATGGTTTCAAAAGCATTTGGCGAGAGGGAATTACAACGTATATAAGAGAAAAATGTGCATCTAGATCGTAACTCGCCTCGGTAGCTCAGTTGGTAGAGCATTTGGCTTGGCAAGCCAAAGGTCCCGGGTTCGAGTCTCGGTCTAGGCGAGAATTTTTCTCTTCAAATATAATTATTACTGTAGTTATTTACAAGTATGATTCCAGTTTCAGTGTGATGCAAATTTCAGGACAAAGTACTTCAAAGGTCATTATATAAATACATGAACTGCACATGCAGCTGGAATAATACTTTCTAAAATTAATTATAACATAAAAACCACTTACATTGCTATCAATGAAAATAAGAAAAGAAAAAAATACACGTAATTTAACAACACACAACATTTATTTTTGAAAGAATTAAATAAAAATAATAGCAAAGAATAAAGATAGCACAGTAAACACAGTAATATTATCTCACTAACAGAGATGTTCAGTTTTGTGATATAAAGAAAAATGCATATAATTAAACTTTGCTAAATGGGAAAAAAGAGATGAACAAGCAGTAGAAATCAAATAAAAAATGCAAAGAAGCAGACTTAATGACAGAACATTTATACACAATCAGCACAAACAAATGTTTGTTTGAAATAAGTAAATTATTATACACAGCCAAGATAGTACAATTAAAAGTAAAGAGAAAAGTTAATACCTGAAGGTCTGGGGTTAGATTCCCAGTTCATGCATTAATTTTTCTCTTTACTATTAATGTTTGTTTGTTTACTAATGCTGAGCACTTGGCAATGCAACCATCAGAGCTCTCTGATACTCTTGTAGAATACACAAGGGATAGAGCGGAGAAGGGATAATTCCAATTCTGTGCAAATGCTTTGTCAGACAATCATGACCTGTGGTCAATCTAAAAGATACATCAGCACATTTCCTTCGGTTTTAAATAACTGGTTGTTGAGTCACTCCTATTTTTATTTCCTGAAACTTCATTAATAATTGGACAATATAATTTTAAATTCTGAAGTGATTAATCTCTTAGCTGTTAGGAATGGCAAGTCTGATGCACAATACTACATCCTTTCAACAGTGTCATACAAATAAACCAATGTGTACTAAAACCCACTGAAAAACTATCTTATTAAGTTTTTTTTTAAATGACATAGCATTTGCAACAATCTATTGTTTTATTACACACAGTTGACATACTGTCAGTGACAGCTGCTATTGACTTACAAATAAATGTGAACTTTGCAATGTGATGGATAGTGAACATTCCACCACACTAACTTTGTGACAAGTCTGTACTGGAAAGTCAGAGATACCATCAAACCCTGCCATTGGATAAATAAATCTTCTTCTTCTTCTTCATCCATATAAGTCTTAGGCCTAGATCTCATAGATGAATTTTGTATCCACCAGCGTTTCCTTGAACAGCCCAGAGATCTCTTCCCTGTTGGACAATAATGAAGCATGGCTTTGGGAACTCTATCTGAATTTATTTGTTGCAATGATTCATCCAGTTGTTCTAGTATTCTTTTATGTACTTAATGACTGTAGTTCCTTCAAGACATCATCATTGCATTTGTAATCCCACTTGGTGTACCCTGCTGTATATCTCATTTCACTACAAGTTATCCTGCTTTTCTCTCCTTTCCTCAAAGTCCATAGCAAAGTGCAGGTCTTGGATAAATAAATAGGCTCCTAAATTAGCCTTGTTAAGTTTTGTTCATGAGTGCTCTTAGCTCTCTTGCATCCCATTACATACTGGCATTATTACCATCTAGCTTCCTACATATGAGGAGGTGTCAACATTCATACATGTTCTGCATTTGTCCATTCATCTGATTTATAAATTTTAATTTTGTATAGATGGGAAGGTAAACAATCATGTTCTGTTTTAATCAGATGTAAATGTACTTAGATATCTCGTGCCGTAGCAAAGTGGTTAAGGCAAAGGCCTTGACCCAGAGCTACGGAACTTGCACTGGTTCAAGTCTCCATGGGGAAAGAAATTTTATCATGGAATTTCAGCCAGTATGGGACAGTGCCCATCCAGCATCATGAGTAACAATAAGTAGCGGTTCCAGGTAAAGAAAAGCAGCTGTAATGGATGGGAACCCACATGTCATCCCTACAGTGGCAGATAATTGTCTACTTCTATGATTAACACATGTAAATGTGAGGCCAGCAGCCAGCTGGTAGGCCAAGAGCATTCAAGGTCTGTGCATCATGGAGTTTTAATTATACTAAGGATTAAGTTATGTAGGTAGGAAATAACACTTACTTACTTACTCACTGGCACTATCGAACCCGTAGGTTCATGGCCGCGCGGACATAAGCTCTCCATACATCCCTATCCTGAGCTAATGCTTTCCAATCATTCCCTGTATAATCTACTTCCCTCAAATCATAGTTAATGTTGTTTTCCCACCTCATTCTTGGTCTACCAACTGGGCGCTTTCCCTCTGGCTTTCCTACAAGAAGTTTCCATGCACGTCTTTCATTCCCCATACGTGCAACATGTCCTGCCCATCGCAGTCTACGAGACTTAACTGTTATTATTATATCTGGCTTCCTATAAAGACCATGTAGTTCATTGTTATGTAGTCTTCTCCATTCACCTGTCTGTTCATCTCTCTTTGGTCTAAAAATTTTCCTAAGAACTTTATTCTCAAATACTCGTAATCTCCTTTCCTCCCTTAAAGTAAGAGTCCATGTTTCGCACCCATATAATATAACTGGTAGAATAATAGTTTTATATATTTTCAGCTTAACGTTTTTTGAAAGAGTTGGGACATCAAATGTCTCTGCAATGCATAATAGCATGCATTTCCAGAATTGAGCCTATGTTTAATTTCTTTGTGCGTCTCATTCCTATTTGTGATTATTGTTCCTAGGTATTTGAATTCAGCCACTTCCTCAAAATTTCCCTCATTTGTCATTAGCTGTCCATTTCCATTATATACTGAATTTCTACCTGTGACCACATATTTAGTTTTACTGATATTTACTTCCAGTCCTAATTTCTTAGAGTTACTCAATAGTGTGTGCGTGTTGGCCTTTAGTATCTCCTCGCTATCGGCCAATAGTACTACATCATCAGCATAAACTAACAGCTTATTAATACCATTCAGTTGTAAGCCTTCCTCATTCTCTAAAGATTTAATGGCATGCTCTAGTACAAAATTAAATAGTAGAGGAGATAGTGCATCTCCTTGCTTCAACCCATTCTGGATTTCAAAAGTGTCCGAATACTGTTTGCCTACAAGCACCCTACTCTTTGAGCCATTTAGACACATTCGTATAAGTCTAACTAACTTTTTCCTATGAGGTTTATTTTAATTTTGTTTAGTTGTTTCTTATACTTCTTAAGAAGTATGAGGTGAGTCAAGAAACAACTTAACAAAATTATACTAAGGATTGTTTGAATAAAAGTTGAATCAGGATGCAGTCTTCTCTCTTTAGCAAAGGTTTTAAAATCTAACCACTGTAATACTAAATAAAAACTGATAAACAGAATGTAATAAAGTTGTAATTAGTCAGAAATACATTTTATTAGTATTTGTTTTGGGATATATTTTGGAATATCTTGTTCCCGACATTAACATACCCAGATTGGTCATTGAGGGATTTCACCTCTCTCTCGTGGTAGTTTTATATACTTATTTACTGAAGTATTCTCAGATAAGTTGTCAAAATTCATAATAGTATTTTTATTTTTATAAAAAATGAACATTTTCCACAAATTGTCAGTTTCTAGGGTTAATCATTTGCTTATTCATCAATCTTGTGTCCTCCAATCCACCAATGACCTGCTAATGCTGTTTTTATATTTGATGTTCCTAAAGTGTTGTTTCATTCCAATTTTGAAATTTAATTTTGTTCATTTGATGTAACATTTTGTACAATTAATTCTGTAGATACCAAATTTCTTACCAAGGAAGATCTTATATCCTTTATGTTGGCTATTTTTTTTAATATTAAATTTACTTTTGATGGGCAGATTGATGTTAAAATTCTTAAATACTTTTTTTAACTTATTATTGAATTTTGGATGAAAATTGTTGATGTTTGCTATTTTCCAATGACTGAGTGTTGATTTAAGTAATTAATCCTCTTGCTTCCCAATTAAGATTTGCTACATCCTATTTCCTTGTGTCAAGTCATTTGCACAGAGTTTATCCATTAGTGAGTTGGTGCTACAGATGGTACACTTGTAACTTTATAGATGTTTATTCAAACAGTCATGGACAGTGTAGAATCTGTAGAGAGCTGTTGCTTTTCTTGGTAGATGTTTCATGGTTTCTGTTTTCATATTGCTTCTTAGATAATGCATCTAGAATGAGCTTTCATCTTAAACATTATAATAATAATAATAATAATAATAATAATAATAATAATAATAATAATAATACTTTATTTATTCTGGCAGAGTTAAGGCCATAAGGCCCTCTCTTCCACTCAACCAGCACAAATACAAATAAATATTCGACAAATATAGATATACACTATACTAATTATAAACAGTTAAAGATACAATAAATGTAGCAATGTAAATGTCATGTACAAACAACATTTTATAGGGTAATAACAATAATGATACGATAATAATAATAATAATAATAATAATAATAATAATATAAATATGATACATTATACAGGAAACACCAATTAATATATATATCTTACACTGGATAATAATGAAGTCGAGTTTAGAGCAAATATAAATTTACATTTCTTTTAAAAGATGCCAATGTCCAGCACCTAATAATTTGTTTATTCTTGAGAACATATTTCAGAAGGATTCCCTTTTATCTTCTTTGCTATCTCCTGTCTATTGTAGTATGTTGTGATGGTTTTTAAATTATGGCAGTGCCAGCCAGGAAATCAGCTGCTCATTTCCTTTAACACTCGTGTGTAATGGAATCTCTGCAATGTAAATGTTTTTTCTTGTACTTTTGAAGACTTGTAGATGGATGTTATTTCAAATGTAAAGTTGTTTATGGCTTCTATTGTATATTTTGATTTTATTAATAACTTTTTTTTGCAGCTTTATGAAATTGTGTAATATGTGCTTGACTGCTGTTGCTATAGCTTATAGTTCTGTGGGTGATGGACCAAGTGTTACATTAATGTGATACTATATTCCAGTGACCTGCTTCTTCCTCTGGGTGGATCAAAGTGTTTAAGTATATTTCTAACAAATTACAATTTTACTCATGCTTAAAGTGAGTACAATATCAGTAACTTAGCATACTCTTCTTCTTCGGCTTTCCCCCACTTATAGGTGTGCCGTCTTCAGTTTCCATTTATCTCTATCATTCCAATCCCCCTCTTCCAAATTCCTATCCTCCATTATTGTTCTGACGTAGGTTTTCCATTTCCATCTTGGTCTGCCACTTTATTTCTTCCAGGGGGGTGACCATTGGTATATATTTTTTGGCCATCTTTCATTTTCCATTCTTTGTACATGGCCATATAATTTAAGCATTTGATTTTCAATCCTCTTAACAACAGATGTTCATTTCTCTCCAAAGGAATTCATTTCTTATTTTATCCTGTCTTGTTTTTTGGAGGCGTCTTCTAAAAATAATCAAATTCAACTGTTCTAATTTTATTCTTTTGTAATTCCATCAAAGACCAAGTTTCGCTTCCATATGACAAAATATTCTGTATTATGCTCTTATACATTTTCATGTTAGTTTCTGTTGTAATATTTTTGTTCCAAATTACTCCATGTAATGTCTTAGTTGCATTTTTTGCCATTGCAATTTTAGTCTGTACATCTCTCTCACAGGTACCTAAACTTGTAATTATTGACCAAAGATATTTAAAAATTCACATTTTTTTTTATTTTCCCTGTTTCAAGTATGAGGTCATCCACATCCTTTCCCAAACACATATATTCTGTTTTCTGTAAATTTATATTCAGTCCCCATTTTTTATCCATCCATCCATAGTAATTCTGCCCGAAGGCAGGTCCTTCACTGCAATCATAGCATTTTCATGCTATGCTTGCAGCTTTACTAGGGAATTGTAGGTGTGGTAGCTTCCCGTTGCTTTCCACACCGGTGAAGGATGATGATGATGATGGCCATATGATTTCGGGGACTGTTTGGGCCTTAAAGTTTTCCTGAAATGTGTCTTACAGGTGAGGAAAAACCCCGATAAAAACCTCACCCAGAAAAACTGCTCCGACGGGGATCGAACCCGGGCCCGCTACGTGACAAGGCAGCACACTACCTCGAGACCACAGCGGTGGACCCATTTTTTATATTCTTCCATTCGTTTATTTATCATATATTTCATATCATCTTCATCCCCTGCAAAAATTATTTGATCATCTGCAAACAACAATTAATGCAGTACTTTTCCTCCTAAAGGAATACCCATTTCAGAACATTTTTTATAACATAAGTTAAGAGCCTGGTCTAAATAAATGTTAAAAAGAATTGGTGACAAACTGCATTTCTGCCTATAAGGCTTTTATTCACTGTGAATTCCTCTGATAAATTATTCTGAATTTTTACTTTAGCTTTTGTATTACTATAGATCCTCCTAACAATATTAATCCATTTATCACAAGATATTCATATTTCTCATTGCCATCCATAACAATTGTCGAGGTACACTATCATATGCCATCTCTAAATCAATAAAGGTCATATGTAGTTCTTTATTTTCTTGCTAGGATTTTCTCTTGTAATTGTCTAATACAGAAAATATTATCAATACATGATCTTCCACTCCGGAATCCACATTGTTCTTCTCTTAAGTTATCTTTTATCTCCTTAAGTTTAAATTTATAATCTCACTAAAAATCCTAGCTGTTGAAGGTAAAACGCTTATACCTCCATAATTGGAACACAGTTTTTTATCACCTTTTTTAAAAATAGGAGTAATGTACGATAAATTCTAGTCTTCTGGGATATCATCTCCAATTTCAATTTTATTAAAAAGTTTTGTTAAAAATATTACTAAAATATCTCCTCCATGTTTTAGGAGTTCCGTCTGAATATTTCCTGGTCCTGGTGCTCTCCCATTTTTTGCCTCTTTCAAAGCTCTTTTTACTTCATCTTCTGTTATCTCTGGAGTGTCAGATTTATATTCTACATCCGTATCTTGAAGTTGAAACTCATTTCTATTTTCTTGAAGTAAACCTTTATAATGTTGCATCCATTCTGATGGTCTTATCAACTGAATATTTATCTTCTTTCTTTCTGATTTCCTGATATTTTGCAATGTTTTTCCAAGCTTCTTTGGATCTAGCATATCCAATCGAATGATCTATATTCGAGCATGTACTCATTTTCTCACTTCCACCTTTGTTTTATGTTTTAAAGTGATATATTCATTTCGAGATGATGTTGAGAGATCTGATAACCATTTCATCCATGCTTTCTTTTTTTCTTCTACTAATTTTTTTAATATCTTGATTAAACCATTCAATGCTTTGCATATTCAATCTCACAAAATAACAGCAAGCTGAAAAGAATTCTTAACTGAGCCAGGATAATTGCTCAGTCAAACTTGGTTCACCAAATGTGTCATTTTTGTGAACATGTTCTTTTTACTCCATTTTCACTGAACAAGATGATAATTTGGAAAAGCACAATATTTACATTGAACCCCAGGGCTTGGATTTATCATAATTCCTTCCTAAGTGAATGCCAGCATTATTATAATGAATGGGAGACCTTCATCAAACATCCACATCACAAAATTAAAATACAGAACAAAGCATTGAAATGTGCAATTGGAGTTTACTGAAGCAGAGACATAATATGAACAATTGAGATTAAAATACAAAATATAAATAAACAAAATGTAGCATACATATATTTCCACTTGCCACAATATATTTTTATGTTGGCCAACATGATATGGTTTTTTATATCTATCTAAACTGAAACAAAAAGGAAAACCTCAACTCATGTCCAACACAGGGTTGAGTCAAGGGATTGAGATGTGAAGAAGCCCTGTTACATTGGAGGTCACTGAATAACAAGGATGCCTAACCATGCCATCACAGGGGCAGATGAAATAAAATAAAATAAAATTAATTAGATGAGTGTGGAGAAATGGTGGAAAGAAAATTGTGGCAGGGAAATATGGGATAAACACAAGAAAATCCTGCACAAATTCTGTTTTGTCCATCACAAGGAGTGACCAAGATGAGAACTCAAGATCTCAGCAATGAGAGGCATAAACTGAAATACTGAGACCTTAGTAGGAGAATAATCAAAATTTCTCCCATATTTAGATTTTTTTAAATTTCAAAAGAGGAAAACTGTTTAGCTTATTGCTGGACTTGGAAAAACAAAAATAAAGTATGAATTTTCAGATATAAACAGCTTTTTATGCCAAAAGTACTGCTATTGGAAATAATTGTATCTAATTAACTAACTGGCATTATTGAACCCATGGGTTTATGGCTGCATGGACAAAACCTAATCATCTCCTATATAATCTACTTCCATCAAATCATGGTTAATGTTATTTACCCACTTCATTCGTGGCATTTTCCTTCTGGTTTGTGCCACATATCCCGCTCATCGCAGTTTCCAACATTACTAATAGTTTTGCACTTTCATGTAAACTATTATAAAAATATATTAAGACTATCTTCCACATCCCCCAGTGCTAACAGTAAGAGAACATCAGATGCCTCATAATTCTTAAAACTACTTATTACCTGTAACCACAATAACAAATTTGAAATAGAAAATATGTTCCAATTAAAGAAAACTATTTATTTAATTCAAGTACCAAAACACAATTACTTAGTATATTAAAAAAAAAGGCATTGTCATTATTATCAAAATAAAGTGTAACAATTTTCTTGAACAGAAGTTTTCTGCCTGAACCGAGAATTGAACTCAAGACCTCTGGTTTTTTATGTACCAGTACACTGACCATTGTTCTTATCCAGGCCTCCCTGTTCAAACAGAAATTTTTCTCTCTCTTATATAACCCTGTTTTCCGATAGTGTGAATTTTCATTCACAATGCAATTGGGTTGTTTCTAATTCAAGAAGACTTTATGATGGTGGCAATGACAAAATATCTCGTCACAGTGTTGCGGCACTTTAATTTCTAAGGCTCGGACGTTTAATCTCTTAGTTCAGCTATTACTTCACTCTCTCTCAATTACAATATTTCTATCAATTTTTATCCAAATCGGAAGCAATAAAAATTATTCAATAGAGTAATAATTTTAATATAATGCAGTGAATTTTAGTGTGTAAAGAATAAATGTTTTGTTAGCAATAATGTAATGAAATAGTATCCATTCTTTCTACAAAATCTCAGTTTTATCTCCATTTATATGTTTCTGTAGACTTCATAAGTAATGTGTGTGCTATATTCCACTCTTCCAGACAATTTTTGATTACTAATGATTCACAAAAGAATTGTAAATAACCTTGACCATGTGGCATCTTTCAATCTTGTTTTGAAGTAGTCAGGCAGTTTAGTTTGCCAGATTTTACAAGGGAGTGTTTTTAGAGGGTGAAAGACATTTTGATGGTTATGTTAAATATAGTGTGGAATGTTTTGTAAGCAATTTTTGTAAATTTAAATAACTGAGTAAGCTAAAATAAAATATTTTAGCAACAGTAAAATAGGACAAAGTATTATTCTTACTGCATTTGTATATACAAATACTGTATATATTGTATATACGAATACTGATGCAAAAAAATGCACGAAATACAAAGTTTTTAAAATTAATAAAGATTAAAGACTAAGAAAAAAGAACACTGTATTATACATATACTTACAGTTTTAGCAATGAGGTATTCAATTTACAGAAACAGTGATGTTTATGTCACTATTCACAAAAGAAATTAAGTTTTCAATAGTCAATTACTGTACGATATCGCTCTAAACACACAGCTGCACACATTGCTACTTTGCAGTTTTTATTCTCCCCTTTCTAAGCTATTTTGTAGCAAATACTTCCAGCTCGATTATCATTAGAGGGTGTGGCCTTATATATGATGGGTGCTTTTATCCTAGTACAATCAGGAATTTTTTTGTGGTGTTCCAGCTGGTCTTCTGTCAGGTTTCTTGTATTCATGATGTAAAATCTCTATCAACTTCATTTAAAATTGTAAATTTGTGTGTTTCCCCAAATTTTCTATATGCAATAAATGCATTGAGATAAATAATATAAGAGAAACGTCTAAACTGTTTTTGGTAGTATTTACTCTAGCATTCCTCCATTCTGTTATTCTAGATTTCAATTTGATGTTATTATTCTGTAAAACTTATTCTGCGCACCTATTTATTTCTATTTCAATTGTCTCTACCAAGTGACTTGTAATACTTACTTACTTACTTACTCACTGGCACTATCGAACCCGAAGGTTCATGGCCACGCGGACATAACCTCTCCATACATCCCTATCCTGAGCTAATGCTTTCCAATCATTCCCTGTATAATCTACTTCCCTCAAATCATAGTTAATGTTGTTCTCCCACCTCATTCTTGGTCTACCAACTGGGGGTTTTCCCTCTGGCTTTAATACAAGAAGCTTCCATGCACGTCTTTCATTCCCCACACGCGCAACATGTCCTGCTCATCCCAGTCTACGAGACTTAACTGTTCTTATTATATCTGGCTTCCTATAAAGACCATGTAGTTCATTGTTATGTAGTCTTCTCCATTAACCTGTCTGTTCGTCTCTCTTTGGTCCAAAAACTTTCCTAAGAACTTTATTCTCAAATACTCGTAATCCCCTTTCCTCCCTTAAAGTAAGAGTCCATGTTTCACACCCATATAATATAACTGGTAGAATAATAGTTTTATATATTTTCAGTTTAACGTTTTTTGAAAGGAGTTGGGACATCAAAAGTCTCTGCAATGCATAATAGCATGCATTTCCAGAATTGAGCCTATGTTTAATCTCTTCGTGCATCTCATTCCTATTTGTGATTATTGTTCCTAGGTATTTGAATTCAGCCACTTCCTCAAAATTTCCCTCACTTGTCATTAGCTGTCCATTTCCATTATATACTGAATTTATACGTGTGACCATATATTTAGTTTTACTGATATTTACTTCCAGTCCTAATTTCTTAGTGTTACTCAATAGTGTGTGCGTGTTGGCCTTTAGTATCTCCTCGCTATCGGCCAATAGTACTACATCATCAGCATAAACTAACAGCTTATTAATACCATTCAGTTGTAAGCCTTCCTCATTCTCTAAAGATTTAATGGCATGCTCTAGTACAAAATTAAATAGTAGAGGAGATAGTGCATCTCCTTGCTTGAACCCATTCTGGATTTCAAAAGTGTCTGAAAAACTGTTTGCCTACACGCACCCTACTATTTGAGCCATTTAGGGTCGCATGTTTGGACGCATTAGACAGTAAAATGCCTTCTCTGCTGAGCAAGTTGTATGCTAATACGATTTTGCTTACTCAGAAATCTGTTCATGCGATAATAATTGGTTAAATTTGTAAGCTACCTGCGGAGGTAGCTTACATGAGCAACTCAAATTAAAATCCCGAAGGGAACCGATGGTAATCGATGTACTTTGCTGCTTTATCCAACATTTATCCAAGATGTCGGACCTTGAAGACTTCGATCATGTTTTCGGTATACACGGAGAAGAGGAATTTGATAGAGACTACCAAAGAATTCAACTGGAAGAACAGGAGAATCGGCGCAATATTGCGTCGCAGACGTGTTTGTATACGGTATTATTTGCGGGATGCAAGCATAAATGCATTCCTCTATAGCAGACGAAAATAACGGAAGTGGTCTTATCGCTGAGAATTCTGGGTAATTCGTTGCCAATATTACGAAAACGTCGACTCTCATGCATTACCGATAAGTCGGCCGTTAATTCATTTTCTCCGCAATTGCTCACGGTGAATCAGCTCACTAGTGATTGGAAGTAATTTGAGTAGAGAGTAATGTTCTAACATACGACCCTTAGACACATTCGTATAAGTCTAACTAACTTTTTAGGAATTCCGAACTCCAGCAGGATACTATATAACTTCTCCCTCTTAATTGAATCATATGCTTTTTTGAAGTCTACATATAGTTGATGTACAGTACCATTATATTCCCATTTCTTCTCTAAAATCTGTCTTATACTGAAAATCTGATCTGTTGTAGACCTAATAATTAAACCTCATAGTGTTCTTTCCCTGTGAAAGTTAAATGTTGTAGACCTGTTTCTTCTAAATGCACATTGATGACCTCCTAGAATGTCATCAATATAGGGAGTAAGTCTGCTTACTAATATATTTGTTAGAATTTTGTACGAAGTTGAAAGTAATGAGATGCCCCTGTAGTTGTTGCAATCAGTTTTATCTCCTTTCTTATAAATTGGTATAATTGATTCCTTCCATTCATCTGGAAGAGCTTCTTTTTCCCAAATCATACTAAGCAACCAGCGTATCTTGTCCATCAATTTTTCTCCCCCTGATTTTATCAGTTCTGCTGGGATCTCATCTGAACCTGATGCTTTATACATCTTCAATTTTTCAATCGCCATTTCAACCTCTAATGCACTTGGCTCTGCGACTAGCATTTCTGCTGTCTGTAACTTATCCTCCTCAATGTCATGTTCTGTATGTACATTTAATAGCTGATTAAAGTAACTTTTCCATCTATTTAATATACTCCTGGAATCTGCAATCATATCCCCATTTTCATTCCGAATTATGTTGGTTCTAGCCTGAAACCCCTTCTTCTCTATACTAATTCCCTGATATAATTCTCTAATGTTCCTATTTTTTGCATTCATTTCAAGATCATTAATCTTCTCTCTCAAATATTCCCTCTTTTTACTCTTTAGTAACTTGGTGGTTTCACGTCTAACACTACCCAATTGCTCTAAATTTACCTCATTTGGCTTGTGTAACCATTTCATTTTTGCTAGCTTTCTTTTCTTTACAATGTCGGCACATTCCTCATAAAACCATTTCTTGTTTTGCCTCTTTTTTAAACAACCAACGCTTTCTGATGCTGACAATTTAATAGTATCTCTTATAGCCTCCCATTCTTTATTTATATCGGTTTCTTCTTCGTTTGCCACATTGTCATCTGAAGATTCCAGTACTTCAAATCTATTAGCAATTTTGATTTGGTATTCTTGCCGCATTTCATCATTTTTCAAGTTTTTTAATTCATATTTTACAGAATCATCTTTAGAGTTCGTTCCTCTCATAAGCGATAGCCGTTGTCTGATTTTCACTCTGACCAGATGATGATCCGAATTGCAGTCTGTCCCTCTAACTGATCTAACATCAATGATGCCACTGTGCCAGCGTTTATCCACTAATACAGATCTATCTGGTTCCGAGTTTCTCCATCTGGGGACATCCAGGTGTATTTATGAATATCCTTATGCTGAAATGTTGTGCTCTTAACAATGAGATTCTTTGATGTGGCAAATGTGACTAATCTCACCCCATTGTCGTTACTATCTTCATGAAGACTGAATTTGCCTATTGTTGGTTTGAATATATCTTCCCGCCCCACTTTTGCATTAAAATCTCCTAAGACAATTTTCATATGATATCGTGAAAGGCTATCAAATAAGCATTCTAATTCTTCATAGAACTCATCCTTGATCTTGTCATCTTTATCTTCTGTGGGAGCATGTACATTTACAATTATAAAATCATGTCATTTACCCTTTAGAATTATGTATGATATCCTATCACTAACAAATTTAATATCTCGGATAGCGGATAGGATCCTCCTTCTGACTAAAAAACCCGTTCCAAATGCAGGTCTTTCTGCACCCCCATAGTATAATGCAAAGCTTCCTGATTCCTGACTACCTTCTCCTGGCCACCTAACTTCCTGTAAAGCGACTATATCCAAGGGCGATTTATCTAATTCCCGCGTTAATATCTCTAGTGCCCCGCTATTGTATAAAGTCCTAACATTCCATGTTCCTAGGAACATGTCCCTGTGTTTGAGCCTTTGGCATGGGTTCCCTGAAGTAGTCCCCGCCCGGAGAACCGAATGGGGGACTATTTTACCTCTGGAAAATTTTACCGCAGATGAACCCATGACCGCATTTCTTGACGGTTGTATTTTTACGGTGAAAGATTGTCACTCTTTCACCCAAGGTACTTTTTTCGTCTGGCTTATCACCTTCGTCCAGTCCGGCATGGGTAACCCTATCGGCAGCAATGCTACCGCCGGCATAGCTCTCAGGATCATTTAAGCACGCAAGCCACTCCACCACGACAAGGTAAAGATACCATGGAGGGGTGACTTGTAATATGTTGTTCAAAAATTTCTAAAGGGTCTTTTGGGCTTTCTACAAGTATCTGAATCCCCGGATAAGGATAATATTGAAATCTAGACTTTTTTAATCCGTTATTACTCCAAATGGAACTTGTTCCTCCATCATTAGGCCAATGCCATTTATTCCCTGATCTGATCTAACAATGTCCTCAACTTAACTTATATTATTACTTTTGTTATAAGCGGAGCCATATCTTGAAAAACACTTGCATTACTGTCACTAATTTCATAATATAAGAAATGTTTTTAATTAAATCAATATCAAAAGCTTATCTTTTCCCATCATGAATTCCAAACACTATATAATAGAAAATTTAACTAAATGGTTTCCAATAACACACAACAATGTGAAAATTGAAGGAAAATGTAAAAAAATACCTTATAACAGTCCGGAACACAAATAATCTCATTTCACCCCTCATCATTTAGGGCTGGACTTGCAAGAAACTTCAGGACGAAATATTCCTCATTGCCACTTTGAGTGGTGATTATTTAAAATAAAACCACCACTTGACTTGTTGATACTTCTATTATGGCTATAAAGTTAAGAGAGAGAAAAAAATTGTATTTGAATAGCCTGGATAGCACAATTGTCAGTGTACGAGGGTCACTAGATAAGTTTTGAGATGTGCAACAATGGGTCATAGTAGAGTTTCCATACCTATAAAATCTTTTAAAAGTACTCTCCAGCACATTCTATACACTGTTGTATCCTCTGGAACCACAGCCACGCCACTCCATCTCACACATTAAACTAAGCATCTTCTGGGCTAAGAAATTGGTATTCGCGCATGCAGTTCTTCATGTTCAGGAACAGGAAATAGTTGCATGGACTGTAGGCTGAATGATACATTAATTTCATTGGTGTCTTTTCCAGAAACCTAATTGTTGCATTGGCTGTGTGCAAAGACGCATTGTCATGGTGGAGCAGAATTCCCACAGTCCAGTCTTTAGCCGCTTCTCCTGGATCTTTGAGAAGACTTTGGATAGACAGACTTCTGTATACCATTTAGTAGTAACTGTCCTCTGATCCTCTAGCACAACTGTAAGCAGACGACCATTTGTTGAGAAGAAAGTGGCCACCATTTTCTTCCCTACACTCCTAGGCCTGGTTGGAGGCTACTCATCTGGGAAGACCCACGCCAATGATTGGTGCTTTGTTTCATGGTCATACTGGTAGATCCAAGTTTCGTCACCTGTCACTATGTCTGATACCCAGCGGGAGTCCCCATCGTTGAATATCGCCAGCATTTCTCTGCACAATTCCACTCTAGTGAGTTTATACCCTTCTGACAAGTGGTGTAGCAACCATCGAGAAGAAATTTTTCTCACTCTTAAGTATTGGTGCAGGATGGTGGAAACACTTGGCGAACTAATCCCTACGGCCCCCTCGATGTCCTTAAAGATCAGTCGCGGATCTTCCTTAATCAGAGTCTCCACAATAGAGACATTTTCTTCTGTCACCACTGTTGCTGGCCTCCCACTTCTCCCTTCATATTTAAGGGATGTTCTACCCCTCTTAAATGCTGGAAATCAGCGGAAAACTGTTGCAAGTGAAGGAGCAAGATCCCCAAATGCTTGTGTGAGTTGCTCAAGTGTTTGTGACGCACTTAAAATCATATAATATCATAGCAAGAAAATACTCCCTCTCAGGCTCCATGCACAGACTACTTCACAAGGTGCAGCTGAAACAAATTGTTTCTACCTGCTATGGTTTTTACATATGAGGGTTGGGCTTTCAAATGGTAGATTAGTTTATTGCATACTGTCGTGTCTCAAAACTTATCTAGTAACCCTTATAGTGCATAAAACCGGAGGTCTTGGATTCATTCCTGCTTCAGGAAAAAATGCATATCTTCAAGAAAATTATTTATCATTGAATCTTAGTATATAAATTTATACATAACATCATAAACCATAACAAATTTGATTTGATATCATTTAGATTAGCACAAGATTATGATTAAGGCATTTGGTGTCACACAAGGAAAGAAATGATAAATGAGAAGCTCCAAAAGATAAATTACAAATAGCATCATGTTGCTTACTAGAGTCACATCTCTATTTCTGGAGTCAACTACTTTAATGAGGTCCTAGAGGATAAATCACAACATTAACATTATTAGAGAAGAAAATCTTTCTCTTTCAAGTTTTAAAAGGAAATCTTTTTTTTTTATTTACCAGACCAATATTTTGAGTAAAATTATTATATCTTATTTGAAGAGAAAAATTATACACCCAGATTTATTTATTGATTATAATACTAATTTGTGTTGTTGCAGATTTTTTGTGAGGTTTGAGTATGTATTTTCTTTAAATTGAAAATTGTATTTACACTTTATTTAATTGCATATATTTGATATATTTTAAATATGAATTGTATTTTTGAACAGTTACAGGAGCATTTTATCTAATTTCTCATTTTAAGACTTTTTAGATTTTCTATTATTTGTAGCAAACCTATAAAAATTTCATAAATGTTATTTTTACAAATATATTTAGATTTAAATGACATCTACAGTAGAAATCATGGAAACCTTGTAGTCAACTTTGTATAAAATCACTTTTTACCTTATTTTACATTAATTATTTTAAAGTAATTTTAAGTTTTAAATTAATTTTGACATTATAATTAGTGTTCTTAAAATTTATCAGAAGAAATACTATACGATAAATTTATTTTAAAAAATGAATCAGTAACAGACACCTCACTCATATTTTGTTTTCTCAACTGGAACAGGTTTTAGCAACCAGAAACAGACTGTTGAGACTATTGTATAGTCTTATTCTCTGATGTGCACAATTTTTCTGGGAACTTTTGAATTCATTACTTTGTATCTATTTATATGGATATACAGAGAGCTGCAAAGAAAGTGCTACACAACATTAGTGCATTAAGCACAAGACAGGGAGTGGCAATTTGCCAAGACTTGTGGAAGGAAAAATATATCAAACCTGATATTAGCAGACTTCTATGTGGGTAGGTGTCCTGCCATCTGTACCATATGTGAGTTCAATTATCCATTTAGCTTATATTAGCACATTTTTATTGTCGAATCATTAGTAACAGTGGCAAACTGGTTCAGTATTAAGTAAGAAGAAATCGGGCCCAAAAGAGTTCTAACTAAAAAAAAAGTCAATTACATTCTTGTGAGAACTGAATTAAGTCCTAGAAAATGCAGCCAGCTAAGGAAATTGGAATATCATGAACCATGTTAAGGGCACTTAAATGTTTGATGTTTTACCCATAAAACATTTTTCTTGTTCTTAGAAAAAAAGAAGAAAATAGAATTCAGCATTCACGTAAAAGGAACACATACAGATAACTATATCAAATCAACAGGTTTCAACCATATTTCATTACAAAATGGCAGCCTTCAACAGCCTAGTACATAATTGGTAAATATACCCATGAACAGGAAAAATTACGAGTTGCAGAAAAAAACACATTATTCACATTATTGAGGTTGCAAAAGAAAATAGTTTCGGTGAAAAAATGATACACAAAAAAATTGAGAAGTACAGAAAACAAAAACTGAGGAACGAAAGCACTCTTCAGATATAAAAACCAAAAGATAAGAAATATAGAAAATTCACATATCACCCTTGGGCACACAATACATTTCAAAAGATTTTTGAAAAATTTAATATTAGTTTAGTACCAAAGAATGATTATAGTTTAAAGAAACTAATAAAAACCAACAAAAATGTAAAGATTGATGATGGTAAAAAATCAGGAATATATGGAATGAAATGTGCAGACTGTGATAAGACATATATAGGGAAAACAAAAAAGAAATTTAACCATTAGAACCAAAGAACACATAAGGAATGTAAAAAAAGGGGGAAGTAGAAAAATCTGCAGTGGCTGCTCATGTTTGGTCAGAAAAACACAAAATAGATGTAAACACAAAATTATTAAAACAGAAAACAAAAATGAATTCACCATGTGGAAAAAAAATCTACACACAGAAGAACAAAGAAAGAATTATGAATTTTGAAATTTAGCAAGTTTATTGGACCACAGACAGAGGGAACAGGAGTCAAGAATCAGGGCCGACAACTTGAGAAAAATCAGTCTGTAATTGCTGAAGATTGGGCTCACAAGCCTTGAAACATATGTTCAACAAAAACAACCATAAGAGGGAAGAATACACAGACCAAATATCCTAATTAATATAAAAGATATTCAACAGTCGATACAGCAATTGGTTTGTGACTCAAACATTTTCAGATGAGAAAACAAATTAACAGATGAGATGTAAATTGATGATAATTATACATTGATATGCTCTTTATTTTTCATAATTAAAATCAACCAGTATTGGCTGGGATTGAATTTCCAATTTGATTAGAGAGCACAAAAAATACTATTAATTTCTAGTTTTTATATGTATTAATGACTAGAATCATATATTAGCATATAATGAAAGTTGCTTATAAGATTATAAAACACACCTGCTACTGCTCCTGTTTTTCATCTAGAGTACATTTTGGAGCGTAATTCTTAAGAGCTGTTTCTGCTTCTGAAAGCCAGATGAGAAGGCGATCAAATGATCATATTCTGACCACTGTTGAAGTCGTTCTTCCAGTCCATGCAGTACATCATTCAGAGCAGCTACAAACTTTTCATAATCAAACCTATAAACACCAGAAAATAATTATTTCATTATAAAAGAGCTAACATATCCATCAAAATGCAACTTTTTGTATTACAGCTAAACTTAACAACAGTTTTCAATTACTTTAAAATTTCTAATTTAGTCCTACACATTTTCTATCCACCTAAAGCAGTGGGTGGTATTGGAACACAGATTTTTTTTCATCCATGTGCATTATCTTTGTTCTTTTTAAAACAAATCTAACCTGGGAACCCCCAGCTCAGACTACAAGAACATGAGACTCGATATAATTTAAGGATATATAAGTCTAAATATTTATATGCAGTTCAAAGCACAATCACATGGGGCCAATTTTATTTATTTTTTTCCACATTGGACAAAATTCCACATTATAAAAAAAACTAAAACTTATTAATAATAAACTTAGATTATAGAGTACCGTATGTCTTTTTTATGTATCTTGGATTAATTGTAGTTCTGCCGCCGTTGAAAAGTGAAGTATAGTATGTATGAGTGATTTTGACGGTAACGTGCAAAAAAACAGTCCAATTTCGTCAGCGTTAAAAATGTCTCTTAGGCGCGTATCCTAAAATTCAAGTATGCAGTTTCAGTTTTCGCTCACTAACTACACTTTCGTCCACATTCTTTGATTCCCCACAAATTTCATTCCACACTACATTGTGTGTCTTTAAAACTATCCAGCCAACCTGAAGATTCCTTGATCATTATTCCCTAAGGGATAAATTAAATTTGAATTCCGTTAGGGATTTAACAAGAGCTAGAGCTTGACTTTGGAGCATTGGTCCGGAAATGTTTGGAGATTTATCTTCAATCACTTTCACTTTTTCACTTAATGAGAATGATGCATACGTTTCAACCAATTTTATTCCATAAATTCAGAACACTACCTGTGAAAGAACTTAACTAAATTAACATTTTACAGAGCAATTGTTATTTGCAGCAAGACAGGTATCTGTGTTTCACATAACAAGTGTGCAATGAGGTAAAAGCTCCTTATTCACAGCGGATATACAAAGTGCGAATATGCAAGTGTATATAGGGGATACGTTCCAAGGTTGTTCCAAGGTTACACAATAAAATAAAAAAATTAATGAGAGATTTTGAACAATTTCTATTAATTATTACTGTCAGGTTTAGGCAAGGACTTAAAGAACTTAGTAATTTTTTTCCTGTTTTGCCGCTTTTAAAAGGTCTTTCAATTAAGATTGATATTCAGCTGTGAATTCTGCGATATAATTCCTTATTTTGTCTTCGGATTTCTTGATTCATTAACATTGAAACAGCGTGATATAGATGCACGCGTATAAATGGTCTAGCATTTTTATTTTTACTTTAAGTGGCAACACTAATTATTTTTCTTTCCTTTTACTCGACATTATAAACTGTGAACAAAGCACAAGAGACACGCGAACAAGCTGAAACACTAATATACCAAATGGAGGCATTTATCAAAGTACATATCGGCATGTGCAACACTACAACAGCTTTTAACAATGAACTTTAGTGTCAGTGACAATTAGGTTTGTTTTGATATTTATTTGTCCATTTGGTTTGCAATTACTATTTGTAAAAGCCGTATTGGCCCCTGCCTTCAGTAAAAAAAAAAAAAAAAAACTGCTGATGGTTAATAAATATAATTATATTTCTGCTTTATAAATTTTTTTTTCATGAATTATGTAGAAATATCCTTCCATTTCCATGTTGGACAGATTCTGTTTTATGCAAAATAAATACATGTAAAATTACTATTATTTCACTGGGACCAATAAATGTGTTCACATTGGACAGATTTCCACATTATTCATGATCCGGATTAAACAAGTTTTACTGTTACTTATTTTAGGAATTCTCACTATGAGGTATATTCATTAAGGTAGAATATGTTTATCACTCACCTCATATTGTTCTTCTTATTTGATTATAGACTAGTTTCGGAACATAGTTTCTGTTCCATCCTCAGTAACATCACGACCGTTGTTCTGTCGTCTTGAAGAGTTGTCCTTCTCTCCTTCCATTGGCTGACTGAAAAACCTCGAAACCAGGTCATTCTCACCGGGAATTTCGAAGTTCATTAATTTCTTCTTTTCGCTCTTTTGAATGGAGATCTTTTCCCAAACAGTAAGTTCTTTTGGTTTTTCTATTTGTTTTAATAATTTTGCTTCTTTCTCGATAAGATGTTTTTCAGACCATGCATGGGCAGCCACTGCAGATTTTTCTACTTCCCCTTTCTTGACATTCCTGAGATGTTCTTTAACTCTAGTTTTCAAATTTCTTTTAGTTTTTCCTATGTAGAATTTCTCACATTCTTCACATTTAATTTGATAAATCCCTGATTTGTTTTCTTCTTTAATTTTCTCATTCTTATTAGGTCTAATCAGTCTGCTGATGCTGTAGTCATTTTTGGGTGCTAACCTTATGTTGAAATCTTTAAAAATTTTTTGAAACTTGTGGTGTTTTAATGGATGATATGTGAATTTTCTAAATTTTACATTATCTTCTTTTACTTTTAGAAGAGTGCTTTGATTAATAAATTTTTGTCTTTTGAACTTGTTTATTTTTTTGAGTATCCTTTTTTATAGCAAAACCATTTTTCGTGGCTACGTTGATTATGTGTTCTTTTTCTTTTTCATAATTTTCTTTGTTCATTGGTATGTTCACTAATCTATGTGTCAAACTATTGAAAACTGCTTCTTTGTGAGCTATGTGATTGAAACCTAAAGCTTTTATGTAGTTATCTATATGTGTCTTTTTTCTGTAAATTCTATCTTATTTTCTTCATTCCTTTTTAAGTTGAGATCTAAAAATGGTATTTCTCCATTGATTTCCTTTTCCATAGTGAACTTTATAGTTTGACTTTGAATGTTCAATAATTTTAATGCGTCATCTATCTGTTTATGATTAACTATTGCAATTATGTCATCCACATATATATATATGGATGACATAATTGCAATAGTTAATCATAAACAGATAGATGACGCATTAAAATTATTGAACATTCAAAGTCAAACTATAAAGTTCATATATATATATATATATATGTGGATGACATAATTGCAATAGTTAATCATAAACAGATAGATGACGCATTAAAATTATTGAACATTCAAAGTCAAACTATAAAGTTCACTATGGAAAAGGAAATCAATGGAGAAATACCATTTTTAGATCTCAACTTAAAAAGGAATGAAGAAAATAAGATAGAATTTACAGAAAAAAGACACATATAGATAACTACATAAAAGCTTTAGGTTTCAATCACATAGCTCACAAAGAAGCAGTTTTCAATAGTTTGACACATAGATTAGTGTACATACCAATGAACAAAGAAAATTATGAAAAAGAAAAAGAACACATAATCAACGTAGCCACGAAAAATGGTTTTGCTATAAAAATGATACTCAAAAAAATAAACAAGTTCAAAAGACAAAAATTTATTAATCAAAGCACTCTTCTAAAAGTAAAAGAAGATAATGTAAAATTTAGAAAATTCACATATCATCCATTAAAACACCACAAGTTTCAAAACATTTTTAAAATTTCAACATAAGGTTAGCACCCAAAAATGACTACAGCATCAGCAGACTGATTAGACCTAATAAGAATGAGAAAATTAAAGAAGAAAACAAATCAGGGATTTATCAAATTAAATGTGAAGAATGTGAGAAATTCTACATAGGAAAAACTAAAAGAAATTTGAAAACTAGAGTTAAAGAACATCTCAGGAATGTCAAGAAAGGGGAAGTAGAAAAATCTGCAGTGGCTGCCCATGCATGGTCTGAAAAACATCTTATCGAGAAAGAAGCAAAATTATTAAAACAAATAGAAAAACCAAAAGAACTTACTGTTTGGGAAAAGATCTACATTCAAAAGAGCGAAAAGAAGAAATTAATGAACTTCGAAATTCCCGGTGAGAATGACCTGGTTTCGAGGTTTTTCAGTCAGCCAATGGAAGGAGAGAAGGACAACTCTTCAAGACGACAGAACAACGGTCGTGATGTTACTGAGGATGGAACAGAAACTATGTTCCGAAACTAGTCTATAATCAAATAAGAAGAACAATATGAGGTGAGTGATAAACATATTCTACCTTAATAAGTTTTACTGTATAAGCTTTAATTTATGTCTTGTGCTATGACCGAGCAGTTTAAGGCATGAAGCTAAGGGACTTGTAATGGTTCATGGGGAAGACATTTTCTGATGGAATCTAGTATGGGACAGGTGCCCATGAGAAATTTGGGTAGCTATAATAACTAGTGGCTCCAGGTTGAGAAAATCAGATGTAATGGCTGGAGGATCTGACATGCTCACCACATGCCACTCTTATACTGGCAAATGATAGTCCACATCTGTGATTAACACACATGGATGTGAGACCAGCAGCTGATTGGTAGGCCAAGGACTTTCTAGACCTGTAAGGCCATGGAAAAAAAATATTTTTATGGAGATGAAAAATGGTCTTACAAAAAAGAAAGATTAAAGTAGAATACAGGTAATGGAAGAGGTAATGACAGAAGAGGAGAATACATGGGATGACTTACAGAATGGGGCCTAATACTTGGAAGGAAGAAGAAGAAGAAGAGACTTCATCCACTGCTCTTCACTCAGATGATGAGGAACCCATCTGCCACAAACTTTTCTTATCTTTAAATTTTCAGTAATGATTCTGTACACTGAAGTGACAGACATTCTGGCCTCATGTGCAATTTCCTCACATATTTTTTGTCAATCCTCTCTCAAGATGTCATTAACAATAATCCCAGAAGTGTATCTGTTGCAGTTGATGGCCTTCCACTTCTTGGGTTGTCCTCAGTACTTATCCGACCTTCACAGAAATGAATAGACCATTGTGATACTGTGCTATGATCCACTACATTGTTTCCGCACACCTCCCTCAGAGCATTGTGAATTTCAATTGGATTCTTTCCACATAAGATTCAATTTTGATGTAGGATTGCTGGTCACTACGTGTAATCCGACCTGACTCAGTTTCCTCTTCCATTTTAAAACTGAATTATTCATGACACAACCAAGCTAACCAGGACACACATATACAGCCGTCAAGCTTAAAGTCTGATTAACAACTGACGCAAATTTCAACTCAATCAGCCCACTGTAATGGTCGCACATGCGCCCTATGCAGAACTTTTGAAATTGCCATCGTATTATCATATAATGGAAATGAATTAATCAGCAAGTTGAATTTATGGTCCAATTTTGTTGGTTTATGTAATATATATATATATATATATATATATATATATATATAGATATTATAAATATTTATAATATCTATATATAAAAGCGTTACTGCTATAAAGTAAATATTCTCTTTAAAAATTTGCTTAACTGTTACGTTAGCCGCGAGATGGCAGTTGGAACAATTTCAGCTACCTCTTGTGTGAATTGAGAATACTACATGTATAAGAAAATTGTATGCTTGTATTGGAATTCTTGAGTAGCTCAGTTGGTTAGAGCGCTAAAGGTACAGACTTTAGAGACTCGAGTTCGAGTCCCGACTCAAGCATTCATTTTTCTTTTCATATCATATATATATATATATATGTATTTCTTTTGTTAATTATATCATATATAATGCAAGAAAATAATTTGGCTGCTGCAAGAGCAATTTTTAATTTTCAGGTTTTATGTAAACTCTCACTTCTAAAGGTCTGATTTTGTTGATTTTTCAAGTATAACTATCTAGTCTAATATGAAAAGCATATACTAAGCTTCGTTGATCCGTTGAGCCCTCTTTTGGCAGAGATTTTTATGGATGACTTAGAACAAACCATACATACGAATGTATTAGATAGAAATGTTCTATTTTGGTATCGTTATGTAGATGATGTCATAGCAGGCTTCACAGGAACCAAAAGACAATTGAATTCCTTTTTAAATTTTATTAATAACATTCACAGAAGTATTAATTTCACAATGGCATTAGAAACAAATAATAGTATAAATTTCATGGATTTATCAATAAAACACATTGGTAATAAGTTTGAGTTTGGTATCTTTCACAAACCATCTCATACTCATACCACTATCCATAGTTCTTCTCTTCACCCATATACTCATAAGATGTCAGCCTTTAATAGTTACATTCATAGACTTTTAAATATCCCTCTTTCACCCTTGGAATATAATAATGAATTGAATGTTATTAAACAATTAGCTATTAATAATAACTACGACCCTAAAATTATAGAATATTTAATCAAGAAAATTCATTACAAAAAAGCAATTAACAAAGTTTTTCCTTTACCCAAAGAAAGCATAAAGAAATATGTCAATGTCATACATAGGCCCACTTTCAAATAAAATATCTAAACACTTTAAAAAGTTGAACATTAATGTGGCATTTAAAACTAATAAAACTCTACAAAATATAATAAAAAACAATGAAACCAAAATAAAAAAATAAAAATGATCAAGTGTATATAAATTGAAGTGTGACACATGTGACAATGTCTATATAGGACAAACTCGTAGACCTTTCATCTCTCGGATAAAGGAACACATGAGAGCATATAACAGAAGTTTAGAATATTCAAACTATGCTAACCACCTATTCTAATTTAATCATTGTTTTGATCCAAATTTTGAAATTTTACATGTTTGTGATAAAGGTAAGAAGTTGGACCTTTTGGAGGCTGTAGAAATAAATAAATTGAAAAGTAGTAATAAACTGTTAAATTCTCAACTTGATTTGAATGAATCCCCTTTGTTAAATTTAAAAATTTAAATAAATATTGTTGTATTGTTGCTTAGATCAGTTGGAACACAATTCATAATTTGTTAACATGTCTGAAGAAGGTACAGTGTACTGAAACAGCTGTCACTGAATTATATCTTAATAAATATGAAAATCAAATAAAACTAAGTTTTATTTTTATTTAATTGATATACTAAGTTTCTTTGAGAAAATAAATCATTATAGCCACTAGAGCAAGTTTTAAATTTTCACTTCCAGTTAACCCCCCCCACTCCTATTGGCCTGATTTGCTGATTAATCAACTCGACCTTACTTTTTTTAATTGACTGCTATATGCCAAGTTTGGTTTCGAATAAAACAAAAATTGTGGCCATTAGAGCATTACTGGTACCATACATATATATACATTTTTATTCTGGTAATTTTCAGTGCCTACCAGGTAGGATCAATCGAGATATGTAATTTTTTTTTTCAAAAAATTTTTCATGAGAACTATCTCAATAGCTTAGTTTCTTCTGAATTAGCTGAACAGCACGTACTAAGGAGGTTGATCTGATTTTGTTGCTTGATAGAATATAATGATAAAACTGACAAAACACTAAACAGTTATATAAATGTGTTGGACCACAGGTAAACACCCACTTCTAATGGTGAATAGTCAATAATAATTTTATTTTCTTTCAATAATATATATACTGAGTTTTGTTACAAAAACTCTAAAATTGGAGCTGGTAGAGCAATTTTTTTTTTAAATTTTGCTTCAATAAAATAAACAAATTCATTTACAATAAAATAAACTATAAAAAAATACTCTAAATGATCTGATTTTACTGGTTAATGAACCCAACCTTATTTTTCTTTAGTGATTGCTCAAGCTTCGTTTAAAAAAACCAGATTATATAAACATAATTTTTTTTGACATGGTCATTTTTGGTGTTTATGGTTGGTTGGTATCTAATGTCGAGCACTTGATAATGAAATCATTCGCTCTCTTGCACTCCAATATTTAGCAGAAAGGCTGGTCTCTTCTACAAAGGCTGGACAATGGAGGAGATGGTTTCTTTCCATATCTTCATTAAAATTGCAAAAAGGGCATTTAGGTGAATCTGTTATGCCAATTCTGTGTAGGTGTTTATTCAAGCAGTCATGTCCCGTTAGCAGTCTGAATGTTGCTACTGCAGATTTTCTTTGTAATGTAGTAATGTCATAAGCTTGTAGATTTTCCCATTCCTTTCCGGATGTTTTGGTGGTGTATTCTTCTCTAAGTTTGTTGATGTATTTATTTGAGATAATTCTTTTGATAGAGTGAAAGGAAACTGAAGCAGAAGTTGGGTTTGAAACAATTTTGCTACCCTTCTTGGCTAGAAAATCGGCTATTTCATTGCCTGTCACTCCACAATGGGCCGGAATCCATTGAAGTACAACTTTTTTATGTAGACGGGATAAATGTTTTATCATTTTGTGACATTCGATAATTTTGATGCTTTTGGGTGTTGTGTCTCGTGTTATAGCAAGAATGGCTGCTTTGGAGTCACATAGAATTACAACTTTTGTAAATTTTTGGATGTGATATAAAAGATTTTGTAAACTTAAGAAAATTGCTAGAATTTCGCCATCAAAGTTTGTTGAATTTGTGTTTTAGTTTACGATAAAAGGAAAAAAGTGGACATACTGCACCAGCACCAGTGCCACCGTCATTTGGTAGGCTGGAGCCATCTGTAAAAATATGTATCCATTCAGGAGCTGGGTATCTTAGATTTATTATTTCCAGTGACATTTGTTTTAAAATATATGGAGGAGTTTCAGATTTCTTGATGTCTGAAACTCCTCCATATATTTTTAAACAAATGTCACTTGGTGTTTATTAAATGGAGTTTTGATGAAGATTTGTAAAAATTTTTCAAAAATCTTTTCATGAGAACAACTTCAATACGCATATTCTTTAGAATAACATGAAAATATATAGTTTGTTTTGAAAAATAAAATTAAATATTATCCTCACCAGAATACCCAGAAAGTCTGTCCCAAAGTTGTTTCTGGTAGTCTTGATGCAGATCATGGAACTGCTGGAAGGCGTCTAAAGCTTCCTCGAGTTGAGTTATTGTGACTAGAAGGTTGTTTACCAGTTCTTCATAACGTTTATTGATAGAATTGACTGTATCTTGCACTTCACTTCCTGCTGCCTTGTTACTTGTCAGCTGAACGAGAGCTTGTGCTTTTTCAGTTACAGCTTCTATCACTCGTTTATGGGAAATTACCTCTTGAAGTGTATAAACATATCAGATCCATGACACATCAAGTACTACAAGTGAAGAGGATATTAACTGATCAGATTCTAAACAAGTAATGTATATATCCCATATATCCTGTATGGGAATACTGGTGCTCCCTAGTGGGAGTTTCTTAACCAAGCTAATTTAGTTATGCTTATTCATATGTTAGCATATGGCCTCAAAGAGACATCTAATAGGCAACTTAACACATTCGGTACCGTAAACCAGTTAAAGCGTTTAAAGAGACTATCGTGTATGCAGCCGTCGGTCAGTTAACTCATTTTAGAGCGGGTGCGAAAAAACCGCATTTGTATTCGGTGCCTAAATTTTGTATTGGCTTAGTATGTCTTGGAGATCATAGATGGCATGTAAATGTACATTTTCTATTCCTGTTTGACACGTTTAACGTTGGTGAATCCCCTTTTATTTTGTGAATTAAAACAAAAACAAACCACATGGATACTTTGTTCCACCCAAACTTGCCTCCAGGCTCCAATGCAGTCGTATATCTTTCTTGTTATCGCGCTGTTTGTGTGCGTGAGTGAAACCATGGCGAAAGAAAAATATCTCACTGAAGAAGAATTAATGAATATTTTTATAATGATGATTCAGGTGATGAACTGATTACTGAATTAGAAGGTTCACAAAGTGAAAGTGAAGATGAACTTCCACTTCCTGAAATTGATACACCGATAGCAAGTAATGTCAATCATCCCAAGTTATTGTCCGCCTGTTTTACCATTCACAGGGAACCCAGGGGTAAACAATTGAAATCGAAAATGAAATGGATATTATGTCATATGTCAATACGGTATATTTTTCAATGAAGAGTTTTTCAAATACATATGTGACCAAACAAATCTTTATGCAAATCAAGTGATTAGTGCTGCACTGTGTCCATTCACAAAAAACTCAATAATGCAGACTTAAATTTCCACCCCTGAAAAGTGACAGCCATCCAACAAGAAAATGTAGGGTGTGTCTGAAAAACAACAGTGTGTTATTGCATGAAATGTGGTATTCCTCTGCACCCTGGAGCCTGTTTTACTAGATATCACACCATCAAATCCTACTAGGATATCTCCTTTAGGAATGTACAAAATTTGAATTTTCCAGGACTAATAGTTTGTGAATAATGGTCCATTTTCTGAAGTGCCGCAAAAAGGGTAGCTGGGGTATTTAAATGGCTGGCCTGTGGGTTTAAATGCCTTGCTCAGTGCCTGGTACTGAATGTGTTACAAAGCTCACAGTTTGGAAAAAAATCCACATTCAAAAAAAGAAGAAGAAGAAGAAATTGAAATATTTTGTAATTCCTGGGGAATGTGATTTGATTTGGAGGTGCATCAGTCTGTCAACAGATGGAGGAAAAAGCAGTGTATAACCATGACAGAACAATGGTGAAGCTGGAATAATCATTATTCTGAAATGGGTCTAAGAAGAGGACAAAAATAAGGTGAGGTGATACAAGTTTTTAAATATTCAACTAAGGTATTACTTGGATGGATGAAGATTGGTTACAGAAGCCTTTTTATTTAGGCTTGCAATTATTTTACAAGCCTGAAAATCTTCAGACTCGGGACCCACGACTCAAAATCTCTCCCAGAGGACTTATCCCTTGGATTTTCCCATCCTAAAAATACATTGACCAATGCTGGGTTTGAACCCATGATCTTTGGGACTAGAGGCAAGGAATACAACCCATTAGACCAACGTAGCCGACAATTTATGGAACAAATTCAAAAACTACATGCAAAAAAAAAAAAAACTATTGCACTGGGTACCAACATACCGTGAAATTGAGATTGCTGATCTTCTTCCAAAGAAAGGCTCTAATTATTCCACTGTTACATTACAAACTTATCCCTTGTGGTCAGAGCTTCTGACTACAGTTCATGAGGTTGAGGGTTTCATTCCCAATGAAACCACAGGAATTTTTCCTTAAAGGGAATTATTTGTGTGATCGCCCTTGATTTGGAATTTAGATTAAGGATTCTCCTGGTGCTTTGTTATCATTAACATACATCATATTGTCAAGGTAACATAACTCCACCTCCCAAACAAATCTGACAATGCCAGGAGAGAATGTCAGGTAGGTCATAAGATAACCTGGTGGCATTAAATATAAAAAATAAAACATAAAAATTTACCTTCAACATCTTAAAAAGAATAATTAAAAATAAATATAAACAAACACATATGCAAGATCTACACAATAAAGCTGAAGACAGAAAATGGAATACCATCATTAACAAACCAGAAACTGATGTTTTTATTATTGATTTAACACTTCTCACTGAAGGATAAATTATATTTGAAGAGAAACATTTTTGCCTAGACTGAGACTCGAACCCGGGACCTTTGGCTTGCTGGGCCTAATGCTCTACCAACTGAGCTACCGAGGCAAGTTGCGATCTAGATGCAAATATTTCTCTTATATACGTTGTAATTCCCTAGCGCCAAATTTGCAAAGATAGAAGCAAAGATTTCAAGCATTTGGCACGAGGGAATTACAACGTATATAAGAGAAAAATTTGCATCTAGATCGCAACTCAACTTGGTAGATCAGTTGTTAGAGCATTTGGCCTGGCAAGCCAAAGATCCCGGGTTTGAATCTCGGTCTAGGCGAAAATTTTTCTCTTCAAATATAATTTATCCTTCAGTGAGAAGTGTTAAATCAATAATAAAAACATCAATAGAAGTCCTACTAGCTTTATAAAGTAGTGTTAAATTCCCAATAAATGTCTTCTTAACTAAGAAGCCGCCATTTGCAAAGATAGAAGCAAAGGTTTCAAGCATTTGGCCGAGGGAATTACAACGTATATAAGAGAAAAATTTGCGTCTACATCGCAACTCGCCTCGGTAGCTCAGTTGGTAGAGCATTTGGCCCAGCAAGCCAAAGGTCCTGGCTTCGAGTCTCGGTCAAGGCAAACATTTTTCTCTTCAAATATAAACCAGAAATTGTTCCTGAAATGCCATGAAAAACTGTAGACTTACCACAGAACATGACAATGTAGCAAATAGTTTAAATAAAATAGAAATTTAACCAATCCAAATTGTCCTAATGCAACAATCAAGAAGAAATGACTGAAGAACATCATCAAGTTTGCAAAGTGTTACCCCCTGGATCCAACATAGAAAAATACTAGAGTGCATAGAGCTAATTGCTGCATTGCCAAACACCAAGCATTAGTATTTAATTTTAGGAAGTTATATTTTGAGGTTATTTTAATTATATTATTTTTAGTCTGGACATCTTACCTCAATATTAATGTTGATTTGTTCTTGAACGTGTTTCAAAATAATTCTGTTTTATTGTCAGCTTTTCCAGACTGGTTTTATTTATGTTGCATTATGTTGCATAAAAGGATAGAAAAGTATAAAAAACAAAAAATGATAAACAGAAGTAATCTTGAAAAAGAACCACCCATGAAAAAATATAGGAAATTCACATATCACCCTTGGGTACATAATAAATTTCAAAATATATTTGAGAAGTTTAATATTAAATTAGCAGCAAAAAATAACTACAGTTTAAATAAACTAATAAAAACCAACAAAAAATGAAAAAACTGATAAAAATAAGAAGTCAGGAATATATCAAATTGAATGCATGGGTTGTGAAAAGATATATATAGGAAAAACAAAAAGAAACCTAAAAATTAGAACCAAAGAACACATAAGAAATATTAAAAATGGAGAAATTGAAAAATCTGCAGTTGCTGCTCATGTTTGGTCTGAAAAACATAATATAAATTCAGACACTAAATTAATAAAACAGTTAGAAAATACAAAAGAGCTGACTATTTGGGAAAAAATTTATATTCAGAAGAACAGAAACAGAGTTATGAATTTTGATATTCCGATGGAGCATGACCTTGTTTGGAGGTTCTTTGGCCAACCACAGGATGGAGCTGACATCGACATCCAGGTTGTGCAACATAATGCAACGCAAATAAAACCGGTCTGGGAAAGCTGACGATAAAACAGAATTGTTTTGAAACATGTTCAAGAACAAATCAACATTAATATTGAGGTAAGATGTCCAGACTAAAAATAATATAACCAAGCATTAGACAACAACAGAATTTAAGTGACAAGCATTTTTCCTAATACAAATGCACTAAAACCAAATACATGTATATTTCAAGACATTATAATAACAAGAATTATTTGAAAATAGATAACTGAAAATTTGAAAAAGTTGAACGATTCAAATATTTTGGAAACAATTTTAATGAAAAAATTTGCTTGAAAAAGAAATTTACTCTGCTTATCCAGTGTCAATAAAAATTACCGTACTCTGAATAAAGTTTTAAGCTCGAAGCTCTTAAATAGAGCAAGAAAGCTCAACGGCTTCAAAACAATAAATTTACCACAATTGTTGTATGAAGCTCTCATAAGAGAATCAGAAAGATCTTTCATCACTTTTGTAAATAAAATTTTACGCAATTTTTTTGGTGCTATTAAAGAAAATGAAGGATAGAGAATAAGAAAAAAAGAGAAAATTTAGATCTGAATATGACAGCAATAGTGAAGAGTAGATGACATAGATGGCTTGGATACAACAACATAAGACTAAAGAAAGTAGCTATAAGAGGTAAAAGACCCCTGGATAGATCTAAGGTATATTGGAAAGACCAGGTGTATCAAGATATTATTACCCGTGGACTTGTGGTTATGCTCCTTGCCTCTGGTCCCGAGGGTCGCAGGGTTCAAACCTGGCCTGGGCCGATGAATTTTTTTAGGATGGATAAATCCAAGGAGCAAGTCCTCTGGGAGGGACTTTAAGCCGTGGGTCCCGAGTCTGAATATTTTCAGGCTCGTAAAAAATCCTTAAGCCTGAATGAAAAGGCCTCTAAGCAAAATTTACCGAATTTTCCCGTCCTAGTACTACCTTGGTTTACTAGATGTCAGTATGAGGTGGAATGCTGACCACTTAAAACAAGTGTAACTAAATTAATATGGTTGAAATTCTTCCCTGTAGGGGGAGAGCACCTAAATCTCTTTTAAGGGAAACATGGGCTTACAAGAAGAGAAGACAAGAAAGTCACTTGGAAGAAGTGGACAATAGGGAGTTGTAGATGATCTTTGTGAATAAGGCAGAAAACCAACTTCCATCTGGAGTAGCCTAAAATTGATTGATTGAAGTGAACAGTCTCATAGACTGGTGACAAATATGGTACATGTCAAATAATTGAATAATAACGTATGGAATGCAATAATTACCTTATGTTAGAGCAGTTTAGAGCGAATCTCTTGCTGGGTCATGCTGCAATGTTTTCTCCATAGCATCAAGTGTCTGCTGTAAGGTTTCTGCTCCACTGCATTGATTGAGCATCTTGTCGCTTTTGCTGTTCCTTGATTCCTTCTTCTAATTGGTCCCATCTATATGACAAAATAAAATACAAAATCACAAAAAAGTCAAAACTATTTAAACAACTGCAAAAACTAACAGAACTCATAGAATGGGGAAAAAATCTACAACTGGAAAAACAGAGACAAAATAATGAATTTTAAAGTTCCCAGAGAAAACAGTTTAATTGTGAGGTTTTGTCTTCCCATCCACCACCAGAGGGAAACAATGTAGTATACAATATTTCCAACAGTCAATTTCTGGCTCAAAATGATGGAGATATCCACTGAAACTGTTGCCATCCAGTTTATCATAAATAATGCCATGAGTGAATTTATCTAGATAATTTGGAAATCAAGAGTGGTATTTGTTAGGACTATTTAACGAATAAAATTAAGCTGTTTATTCACAAATCATTGCTTAAATATAGTTATTTTAATTAAATAAAAATAAAACGTAGTTTTATTTGATTTTCATATTTATTATATAATTCAGTGACAGCTGTTTTGGTACACTGTACCTTCTTCAGACATGTTAACAAATTATATAGTTATTTTAAAATATTTATATATTTAATGTAAACGGCGATGTTTGAAAACAAATGAGAAATGAATGGTACGCTTCATTTGCTTCTTTTGTTCGTCACTGCAAGCAGATCATATTATTTATTGCCAAAGGAACGCAATATTGTAAGAATGCACTCTGGTGGAGAAAAAATTAGACACATCAAACTGTATTAATAGTGAGTGGAGAACATTTTTAATCGACTCATCTCATACATTTTCAAACTTCTTTGATACCGACGGTTTCAGACAAAATCATGTCCTTCTTCAGTCATAGCTTCCATGAGTTTGGCATTTGGTGAGAGGGAATTACAACATATTTATATAAGAGAAAAATTTGCGTCTAGATCACAACTCATCTCGGTAGCTCAGTTGGTAGAGCATTTGGCCCAGCAAGCCAAAGGTCCCGGGTTCGAGTCTCGGTCTAGGCAAAAATTTTTCTCTTCAAATATAATTTATCTTTCATTGAGAAATGTTAAATTAATAATAAAAACATCATTAGAAGCCTTACTAGCTTTATAAAGTAATGTTAAATTCCCAATAAATGTCTTCTTAACTAAGAAGCCGCCATTTGCAAAAATAGAAGCAATGGTTTCAAAAGCATTTGGTGAGAGGGAATAACAAAGTATATAAGAGAAAAATTTGCGTCTAGATTGCAACTCGCCTCGGTAGCTCAGTTGGTAGAGCATTTGGCCCGGCAAGCCAAAGGTCCCGGGTTCGAGTCTCGGCCTAGGCGAAAATTTTTCTCTTCAAATATAATTTATCTTTCATTGAGAAATGTTAAATTAATAATAAAAACATAATCTTCTTCTTTTTCTTCTTCACTTCCTGGTTTAGGCAAGAGTTGCCTGTTCTGTCTTCACTAATAGATCTAAGACCATCTCTTCCGAGGACGTCCGACATCTCTTCTTCCTCTTGGAAAATAATGGAGGATTTTATTTGGTAATCTACTTTCTTCCATTCTTTCTATATGTTCTTTCCACTGTATCTTGTTGTTAAATATCTTTTCTTTTATGGAGTAGATCTGCAGTTCTTCACGTTTCTTATCTGGTCCATTCTAGTGCAGCCTTTTACTCTTCTTAAAAATTTCACCTCGGCTGCTTGGATTTTACTTTCTTGTTTGGGGCTGCGGAAAGGCTACTGTCTTTAACAGAGAGGAGACCCTTTAATTCCTTCCATCGAAGGCTTAAAGGAACCGACCTGGACAGTAACCTAGTGGTGCAGCTGTTAGTAATCATGCTTATGCATGGGAAGGGCTACTCACCAATAAGCACTGGTCAGCTTGGTGAGTTTTTCTTTTTTTGACAGAATTGGTATTACTTCTTCTTCCCATACCAATTCCCTCTTTCAACTTTTCTATCCAGTCTCCCTTGACTGACCTCTTGTTTCTTTCTACCCTGATGGTATTAGAGTATTCGAGGCCTAGGGGTTCATTTCTCCTTCCTTCCTATACCTACTTTCTCTCTATTGGTGACGTAACCACCACATATGGTGCCTACTACTAAACGGTTACAACTAGTTTATTGTACTCGCCTTTCTGCTAAATATTGGAGTGCAAGAGAGCGAATGATTTCATTATCAAGTGCTCCACATTAGATACCAACCAACTTTCTTGTTTGGTAGTGGTAATCCAAGATTCACTCCCATACAAAAGGACAGGGACAGCCATTGTTTTATAAAATTTGAATTTTGTTTGTTTATGGACTTTATTATTCAATTTTCTATATATTGTACCACAAATAGCTTGAAACTGATGTGTTTTGTGTTCAATGTATATATATATATATACAATCTGGTAGCCGTATTTCTTAGTGAGTCAGTCACTGCAAAATAATGCTATGACTTATTCAGAATATTAAAAAGGAGGAGCTTTCTTTATTATGATAAACTTTAGTTGGTAAATTCTAGGCGAAACACGACTGTGCTTGGTTGTAAATCAAAAATCATTGTAACGTGATTGGTCACTGACTCCCATTTGGGGCATGAGTTAAATAAGAAAACCAAAAGAACTTACTGTTTGGGAAAAGATCTACATTCAAAAGAGCGAAAAGAAGAAATTGATGAACTTTGAAATTCCCGGTGAGAATGACCTGGTTTCGAGGATTTTCAGTCAGCCAATGGAAGGAGCAAAGGACAGCTCTTCAAGACAACACAACAACGGTCCTGACGATACGGAGGATGGAACAGAAACTATGTTCCGAAACTAGTTTATAGTCAAATAAGAAGAACAATATGAGGTGAGTGATAAAAATTCTACCTTAATAAGCCCCCATGAATATATATTGGAGCATGTGAGGCAAGAGTGTGAATATCGCCTTGATGTTTACTGCGTGACACTTGGAACATGCATTGAATGTAGGTAGTCCAGCACCATAACTGAGCCGTTTAAGGCTTGGTGTAGAGTTAAAGGAGTTGCACTGGTTCGAATTCCCAAGGGCGAAAGGAATTTTCTCTTAAAATTTCAGCCAGTATGGGACCGTACCTATATAGTATCATAAGTAATTTGGCTAGCTACAGTAAGTAGTGGCTCCAGGTTGAGAAAAAACAGCTATAACAACTGGGGAACCTGACATGTCACCCTCTTGGTTGGATAATCCTCCACCTCTATGTAGATATAAGGTCTGCATTTGGCAAGGACCATCTAGACCTGTCACACCATGGAGTTTAATTAGATTTTTTTGTAAAATAATTGAATTTTTTTTTCTAATGACACCAGTTTTTATAATCACAGACTATTTTTGTACACAGTTATATTTAAAATGTGTAAAAGAACCTGAAGCATGAAGTCTCAACAACAGTTTTACAAGAATGTAGTGTGGAAAATCATAGGTGGACATATTCTAAAGTTGAAGTCTCTCAGTAAATCTGTTGGTTCTTCATGCCATGCTTCATGACAGTCAAATATTAAAGCGAGTTCTTCTTCTTCTTCTTCCTTCCAAGTATTAAGCCAAGGCCTGTTATGATCCTAGAGAAAATTTTCCCTCCAGCGTTTCATAGGACGGCCCAGTGATCTTTGTCCTCTTGGTATATAATTATAAACAGCTTCGGGGAACCGATTTGAACTCATTCTTTCAAGATGGTGTTTCCAATTTAGTTGGTACTGTTTAATATATTCCAAAATTGGCGTAATGTTCAATTCTTTTAAGATATTGGTGTTCCTTTTCTGATCCCATCTGGTGTAACCCACTGTTCTGCGCATGAATCTCATTTCACAAGCCGTTATTCTGCTTTCATGTTGTTTTTTTTAGTGTCCATGCTTCACTACCATAGGTCAACACTGGTCTAGCCAAAATGTTATATAAACGTAATCTGGTGTTTTTTTGTACAAGGGATGGTTTCATAACTTGATTAATAATTCCTAAACTTTTATTATAACTAGTAATTTTTTCAGGGATATCCTTTTCATCCCAGATAGAGAGATAATATCCAAGATATTGAAATTGATTAGATCTCTCCAAAATTTTATTCTGGAGACAGATTTTACTTTGTATGGGGTCCTTCCCATGAAATGCCATAATTTTAGTTTTGTTAATTGATATTTCCATATTAAATTTGGCACCTATTTTTTGTAAATTATAAATTGATTGTGGGGGACAAGGTTGTTCGCCTCCACGCGGTGTCCCCTGGGAGCAGATTTTGATATTTTGCTGCAAAATGAACAACAATTATAGGTGCAAGAAGCACCAGTACAAAACAAAAACTGCTCTTATTAGAGCAAAAGAAAGAACTACACTCAACATCCTATAGTGGAATGCAGGAGGATTATCTACTGCAAAAGTATCAGAATTGATGAGTGAAGCAGTAATCTAAGACACAGATATTTTTATAATTAATGAAGATAATATTAACCCACAAAATGAACAATTTATCAACACACCTGGATACAACCAACATATCTTATATAAATCCAGACAAATAGCCAGTGGAATCCTAGTAGGGAGTAAAACAACCCTCACCACAAATTTTGTAATTATCAAGCAAATGAATGAGTATGATACATCTGAAATCATAGAAATTGAAGTATGGAAACAGAATTACCACACTAACATCTATGGAATATACAGTCCTCCTAATAACAAACATTTGAATCTAGATATATTAGACCTCACACATAATAACACTGTAATAGTGGGAGACTTCAATGCAGCTTCCCCAAATTGGGGCTATACTTACAAAATGCACCAGGCAAAGCCGTAGAAGAATTTCTAGCGTCCAACACTGTAGAAATACTATACAAACAACAAGATCCACCAACATACCTCCATTATAATGGACATGGAACAAATCCTGACCTATCCATTATTTCATCAAATCTTTCAAATGTTGCAACTCGCACAGTAGAGGATATGGGGACGGAGCATAGAGCAGTCATCACAAAGATCAAATGGACACACACCTTTGCACCCACACAAACCAGAATCACATGGAACTTCAAAAAAGCAAATTGGAATAAGTACACAATAGAAACAGAAGCAGACACCAACAATCAAAAATCAAAACAAACCAAAAGATGAACTAAGAAACATAACCAACATAATACTACACCGAGCAAAGACTAACATACCAAGGGGGAGGATTAAAAGATACAAACCCTTTGGAACACACAACTTCAGGCAATAAAAATAGAAAGAAACAGAATAAGAAAAACAGCTGAAAGAACAAAAAATCCACAAGACGTACAACACCTGGAGAAAACAAAGTGCCATTCTCAAAAGAGAAATTATTAAGCAAAAAAGAACTAGCTTCCACAACTTTATAAGCAAAGCAGGGTTTGCACCAAAAGGTAGATCAGTTATACACTTTTATCAAAAAAAGTTAACAATAATAATGCCAACCGAAACAAACCCCCAATAAAAATAGAAAATAAGCCTATTACCGATTATAAAACAATTGCAAATAAATTTAACCACCACTATGCCAACGAACACAAACTCAACAAATATGCAAAGGACAACCAAAAAGCAATCAAAACCAAAATTGCCAAGAGCAACCTAAACAATCACATGAAACCACATGACATATTTAGTAAAACGTTCTCTATACAAGAGCTGGAAGAGGCAATAAAGAAGACCAAAACAGGAAAACAAGCCAGACCAGACAGAATATTTCCAGAATTTATAACACATCTGGGATCTTCAATGAAAAGAAGATTACTCGATTTCTACAATAGTACAGCATACCAGCAGAATGGAAAAAAGCCATTGTAATATCTATTCAAAAACCTAATAAACCAGCAGAAGACATAAATAGCTACCGCCCAATATCTTTAACATCCGTACTAGCCAAGATAATGGAAAGAATGGTTATGGCTAGATTAAATTGGTATTTGGAAACACAACACCTTCTGACTCCAGAACAGGCAGGTTTTAGACCAAAACTTTCAACAAGTCACCAATTATGTTTTTATCTTCTTCTTCTTCCTTCCAAGTATTAGGCCAAGGCCTGTTACGATCCTATAGAAAATCTTTCCTCCAGCATTTCATAGGACGGCCCAGTGATCTTCGTCCTCTTGGTATATAATTATAAACAGCTTTGGGGATCCGATTTGAACTCATTCTTTCAAGATGGTGTTTCCAATTTAGTTGGTACTGTTTAATATATTCCAAGATTGGCGTAGTCTTCAATTATTTTAAGATATCGGTGTTCCTTTTCCGATCCCATCTGGTGTAACCCGCTGTTCTGCGCATGAATCTCATTTCATAAGCCGTTATTCTGCTTTCATGTTGTTTTTTTAGTGTCCATGCTTCACTACCATAGGTCAACACCGGTCTAGGCAAAGTGTTATATAAACGTAATCTGGTGTTTTTTTGTACAAGGGATGGTTTCATAACTTGATTAATAATTCCTAAACTTTTATTATAACTAGTAACTTTTTCAGGGATATCCTTTTCATCCCAGATAGAGAGATAATATCCAAGATTATGTTTTTATTATTGATTTAACATTTCTCACTGAAAGATAAATTATATTTGAAGAGAAAAATTTTCGCCTAGACCGAGGCTCGAACCCGACAAGCCAAAGGTCCTGGGTTCGAGTCTCGGTCTAGGCGAAAATTTTTCTCTTCAAATATAAGTCACCAATTGGTTAAATTCACCCAGGAGATCAAGGATGCCTTCAACAGAAGAGAGAGTGTCTTAGCAGTATTTGTAGATCTACAAGCAGCCTATGACAAAGTGTGGCGCACCAACCTTATTTGGAAGCTACAAAAAATGGGAATAACAGGCCATATGTTACACTGGGTTAAATCCTTTGTAACACAAAGATGGATAGCTTCCAAGTATAACAACCTCCAATCAAATTACGTCCAAACCAAACAGGACTGCCACAAGGCGCCGTCTCAAGCACCACCCTTTTCAATAGTTACATCAATGACCTCCCTAAGGAAATCAAAACTAATCAGCACATCAAATGTGCACTATTTGCAGATGATTTAGTCATATGGACGAAGGCCAACAATTCAGCCAGAAACCACAAAGAACAGCTGCAGAAGTATATGGACAATGCCATAAAAAGGCTACAACACTGGTGGACAATTAACAACATGGAAATCAGCATGTCAAAAACATTTTACCAGTACTTCTCACTAAGACACACAAGTGAATCCTTCAACATACCAATCAACAATAGCCCGATAACCAAATCCAATTGCACTAAATACTTAGGAGTCCATCTAGATAACAAACTAAACTGGGAGCATCATGTCAACAAGATCGAAGAAAAAGCGAAGAAAAACTCATACATACTGAAGAGATTAGCTGGGAAGAAATGGGGGAGCTCATTGGACACCCTAAACAAAACATAAAAATCTATATGAAACCAATTATAACCTATGGAGCAGAAACAATAGTAACAGCTAAAGACACCACAATGAATAAACTAGAAATAATCCAGAATCGAATGCTAAGATTAGTCACTGGAGCAGTAAAATCAACTAATACTGCAACTATGAGAATGTTCACAGGCAACCCCTCAATTCAAAATGAGATAGAAAAGAAATCCTGCATCATGCACACAAAATTAGCAGCGCTACCAAAAGCAATCCA
Source organism: Diploptera punctata (assembly GCA_030220185.1). NCBI lineage: Eukaryota > Metazoa > Arthropoda > Insecta > Blattodea > Blaberidae > Diploptera > Diploptera punctata. The sequence goes on from JASPKZ010008910.1 coordinate 114,255, forward strand.
ACCTCAAAGCACAACACCCAGATCTTAATCACACAACCTTCCTTTCTCCACAAACTAGTAATCTTTTCCAAAAACATAAATTAGATGCCAAACTGAACCAACACCTCAAATACCAACCCATTAGATTACCAACTGTACAATGCAACCCTCTCAATAGACGAAATAATAAAGAAAAATGATACAAACCCATCAATAGCCAAACAAATGACCTTAGAAACTATTAGTACAAAGTTCCCAGAACCAGAGTGGCTAAGAGTCTTCACTGATGGCTCCAAAACCAAGAGTGAAAATGCTGGTGCAGGAATCTACTCTCATCTGGTTAGTCAATAATTTGCAGTAGGCACAAACAATACAGCCTTCGATGGTGAAGTAAAAGCCATAGAAGTAGCACTCCACAACCTCCTATTCCGAACAAAAATGTTTACAAAAGTTGTTATTCTGGCAGACTCTAAGGCCGCTATACAAGCAATAACCTCCAACCAAACACCAGAAAATGAAACCATCTTGGAATGCCGTAAACTTCTGAAATACCTCAACAACCAAAATAAATTAATAGCCTTCCAGTGGATACCCTCACACATCGGAATAGTTGGCAATGAAATAGCTGATGGACTTGCCAAAAAGGGTACCAAAATACGGATAACAACCCACCCCAATTCGAACCTCCACAGAAAGATCAAAGAAATTTAGAAAGCATTCCAAATGGAAAACATGAAAGAAAACATTGCAACAGCCAGAGAGAAATCATGGGAAAAATTGATGAGCTATACACAGAAATAAAATATAAAGGCCACAAGGAAGCAGTAGCAAAATTCAGACTGATGTTAGGACACGACTGCCTGGCTCACCATCTCCACAGAACAAACGTTTTCCAATCCGACAGATGTGTCATATGCAAAGACCCAGACCTGATCATGGACAAACACCACCTTCTAGTCTGTCCAGCCTTAAATCCAACTGCACAACTCTCTAAGGACATTGTTCGCTTGTACTGGGAAGCCAGAGAGAAAATGACTTAAGCGTCAATCTCGCCATTAGAAAACAACAACATAAATTGATTGTTGCAAATCATTTTCGGAAAGTTCCAGAAGAGCTAAATAGTCTGCAAAAAGAATAGCATCGAGTTTGAGGTTCCTATTGATGGGTATATATCCTCGTTGTGTTTTCCTCCATTCGTTTATTAATTTATTCATATATATAATGAAAAGCACCGGTGAAAGTCCACATCCCTGTCTTACTCCAGTGTTGATCTTTTCCCAAGAAGATAATTTGCCATCTTGTTTAACAGAGATTTCATTATCTTTATAGGTGTTGAAGATATTAGTAATATATTGTTGTGGAACGTTATCATCAGCTAAAATTTGTAGTAATATATTTCTGTCTATTTTGTCAAAAGCCTTTATGAAATCAACGAAGGCGATATGAGTTTCTATATTGAATTCCTTGTGCTTTCCTAATAGTAGTTTTACAGTGAAGAATCCATCTGTACAAGATCTACCCTTTCTGATTCCATTCTGCTCTTCTCCAATTATATTTTCATACATTTTTCTCAATTTATTCTTAACTATATTAGCATAAATTTATATCCAGAGTTCAACAAGCTAATTCCACGATAGTTATCTTTGATTTGGCGACTTCCTTTTTTGAAGATTGGTATTACAATGGATTTGTTCCAGCTTTGTGGTGGTTCTTGTCCTTCCCATATCACATTAAGGAGAATAAGAAATCCGTCTAAAATTTTTTTAGTTGAGAATTTAAATAATTCTTGATTAATGTGGTCTTCTCCGGGAGCTTTGTTACTTTTTAATGATTTAACAACATCAGTTAATTCATCTATAGAAATTTGTTCCAAAGCAGTGTTATTAGAGATTGGTATTTGTAATAAATCATCCTTTTGTGTCCATAAATGATGAAAGTAGTTAAGCCAAGATTCTTCAGATATACAATTTAAATGTGCATTTTCTCTTGAATCATTATTTAAATTTTTTAAAACTTTATATATTTTTGGTTGAGGCCTAGTGATATTTTCCAAAAATGAGACAAATTGTTCCCAGCTTTGTCTATGTTTTTTGCGAACTTCAATTTTAGCTATGGCTCTCTTCCTATGATACTCTACTGGATCTTCATCTTTTTTGTAGACAGAAATTTTTTGTACGCTTCACGTTTATTATCAATTACTTTTTTGATGTTTTCATCCCATATCCGTAGTCCTTTTTTTCGATTCCATTTAGTTTTGATACCCAGGCTTTCATTTGCTGCTTGTGTCAAAATACTTTGTAGAGCAAGCCATTCTTCTTCAATATATTAAAGCGAGTTAAGAAATAATATACTTTCATTAAAGAATTGTTTGTTATTTACAAATATTTGTTTTTTCATTAAGAGAGGAGAAAAGATTATGGGTTGAATCTATGAACGCATTAGACCGTAAAAGGCGTTCTCTGCTGAGAAAGTTGTATCCTAATATGATTGTGCTTATTCAGAAATCTGTTCATGCGATAATAATTGTTGAAATTCGTAAGCTACCTGACGAGGTAACTTAAGAGAGAAACAAATCGTGAGAATCCCGAAGGGAACCGATGTAGTTTGAAACCTTGCCGCGTACCTTGCTGCTTTATCCAAGATGTTGGACCATGAAGATTTCGATCATGTTTTCGGTATACGCGAAGAAGAGGAGTTTGATAGAGTCTGCCAAAGAATTCAACTGGAAGAACAGGAGAATCGGCATAATATTGCACGATGCAGACATCATTGTATACAATATTATTTGCGGGACACAAGCGTAAATGCGTTCCTCTAGCAGACGAAAATAACGGAAATGGTTTTATCGCTCAGAATTCTGGGTAATTTCTTGCCAATATTACGAAAACGAAGACTTTCATGCATGACCAGTTAGTGGGTAGCTAATTCGATCTTTGCACTTGCTCACGGTGAGTCAGCTCACCAGTGATTGAGTAGAGACTAATGTATTTGCATGCGGCCCTACATGTATTTGAGGATAAAGCATACAGGAACATTTTTGGATCAAAGTGAGACAGTCAGGTGATTGGAGAAAATTACGTAACACTGAGATACATGATCTTTATGGAAAATCTCATGTCTCAGATTTGGATAGGCAGGACACATGCCATGGGGAATAAAAAATGGGCATATTTATAGGAAAACTAGAGGGCAAGTGTCCAGTAGGGGGTAGGATAAGGATCAGGTAGGAAAATAATATTATCCATGATTTGAGGGAGATGAATTATACAGGGAATGACTGGAAACTATCAGCCCAGGATAGAGATGTATGGAGAGTTAATTCCATTTGGCCATGATCCTCCAGGTTCAGTAGTGTCGGTGTTATCTACCTGTCTCTAACTTCTCTCAAATCCTGCCGAATCTTCTCTCTCCCTTGTGCTGCTGTATCAGGAAACAGTCTTTCTCCGATTGCTGTCAGTTTTATGACTAGCTTGTTCACGTTCAGACAGTAGGATCTGCATCTTTGCTTCCACATTGTTTGTTGAATCTTCCTCTCCGAGATGGTCTTCAAGAGGAGAGCCTTACTTAAGACATGTAGCAACTGTACAGTTGTATGCATATGGAGTGTATTATACTCACCTGCTAAGTGATTTCGTGTACTTATTCTCTATGTGTATAAAATGGTGTGTCATATCAAATTGTAATTTGTCAACTCCACAATGTGTTGGATCAAATCATGTAATGTACAATTTCCATTCGTTAAAGGTGTTTCATCTTCCTGCCTAATTAAGTTTCATGTTGCTTTTAGACAGCTGCTTCTGTTTTCCATTAGTGGCTCATTGATGATAAATATGTTGGCAGAAGAAAAGTAATAATACAAAATGAAAGCGAGAAAACAGAAAAATATATGCTATGCAAACTAAGTGAATTTCTCACTAAGTCAAATTTTGGTCCGATTTAGCTGGTTATGACATATCATTCTTTTGTTAATTAAATTTATTGTATGTATACAGTTTCATTGCAAGAAAACAAACATAGCCCACTAGTCTTAATTTTAAATTTCAGCTTTTTTATGCAAACTCCCCACACCTAATGGTTGGATTTAATTGATTTTGGAAAATATCTTTCTTGTTTTTATTTCAATGGCATGTACCAAGTTTTGTTGTAAAAGAAATGCTACTGCTAGAGTGATGTTCTAATTTTTTGCTTGATGTTAATTAACTTCTAATTAATAGTGGGTGCTGAACATATTTTTAACGACTCACCACATACAATTTCAAATTTCTTTAATACCGATGGTTTCAGACAACATCTTGTCCTCTTCAATCATGACTTCCACTGATGAAATTGTCACAACTGAAGAGGACAAGATATTGTCTAAAACGTCGGTATCAAAGAAATTTGAAAATGCATGAGGTGAGTCATTAAAAATATGTTCTCCACTCACTATTAATGATATAACCTCATAATGTTTACTTCCCAACATTAATTTAAATATAAAACTTCTAATTGCTTGATTTTGCTGGGAAAATTGACCTTATATTTAATTTTAGGAAGTTATATTTTGAGGTTATTTAATTTAATAAATTGACCTTACTTTTCCTATAGTACTGACTAAAAAAATAGTATTTTAAGAGATTGTAGAAATCCAACTAAGATGATATGGACATATAATGAGAAGAAGAGACACAGAAACTAACAAAGAAGTATTGAAATGGATACCTCCTGGAAAAGGAATACATGGTACACCAAAGCCAACATGGATGAAGGGAATTCAAGACAACATGAAGAGAAATATGACAGAAGACCAGGAAGTGTGGAAGAAAAAAAAATTATACTTTGGTTGAGGATACCTGTGTAAATAACAGAAACAATCCTGAAATAAAAAAAAACAAATAAATAAATAAATAAATTGCAATCATTAAGAATGTAGAGAGCCACATGGAGATTCAAAATGTATTATAAAAAAAATGTTTAAAAAAATGTTTTTAAAAGTTCATTTGATGATGCAAAATTACAAACTTTAATCAATTGTATCTTGTTTCAGAATAAACTATAAAAATTGAGATTTATTACATTTGATAATTTTCACAGCGTCTGAATGTTGATATTAACATGACCAGATCAGAATCATTCTAAATGAGATTTGTATAAGGTTATAAAAGGAGAAGAATTAAATTTAAAACAAATTACACCTATAGTTAAAAAATACAGAACAAACTGGAGACATCAAATCCAACAAATGCCACACACACACACACACACACATAGTATTCTTAATACAGATTACATTAAAATGAGTCATCACCTGCTACTTTTAGGGTCGTATGCAAAGACATTAGTCTCTACTCAAATTACTTCCAATCACTGGTGAGCTGAGATCGAATTAACAGCCGCCTTAACCGGTCATGCATGAATGTTGACGTTTTTGTAATATTGGCAACGAATTACCCAGAATTCTCAGCGATAAAACCACTTCCGTATTTTCGTCTGCTATAGAGGAATGCATTTATGCTTGCATCCCGCAAATAATACCGTATACAAACACGTCTGCGACGTGCAATATTACGCCGATTCTCCTGTTCTTCCAGTTGAATTCTTTGGTAGACTGTATCAAATTCCTCTTCTCCGTGTATACCGAAAACATGATCGAAGTCTTCAAGGTCCGACATCTTGGATAAGTTTCAAACTACATCGGTTACCATCGGTTCCCTTCGGGATTTTCACATAAGTTTTATATCTTGAGCTACGATCTTAAGGTACCTTGTCAGATAGCTTATATTATTACCGCGTGAATAGATTTCTGAGTAAGAAAAATGTGTTTGAAAAAACTTTATCAGCAGAGAACGCCTTTTACTGTCTAATGCGTTCAAACATTCGACCCTTAGTTATGTTGGCGAAAGTTGTCTGTGTTCAAGGGATTGTAAATGGAGTAGAAATAATCATGAAATACCATTTTTAGACCTTAAATTGATTAGGAATGAAGAAAATAGAATTTGGAATCTACAGAAAAGAAACTCACATCGACAATTATATAAAAGCTACTGGATTTAACCATTTTTCACACAAACAGGCATTATTTAATAGTTTAACACACAGACTTGTGAACGTTCCCATGAGCAAAGAAAATTACAATAAAGAGAAAGAACACATCATAAAAATTGTGAAGGATAATGGTTTTCAAGAGAAGATGATACACAAGAAAATAAATAAATTCAAAGAACAAAAAATCATTAATGAAAGTACTCTTCAGACAGATAAAATATTGGTAAAAAATTCAAGAAGTTCACATACCATCCTTTAGTATTTGACAATTTCAAAAAATCTTCAACAAATTCAACATTAAATTAGCACCGAAAAATGATTAGAGCTTAGGTAATTTAATAAAAACCAACAAAAATGAAAAGATTGAAGACTGCAAAAAATCGGGAATTTATCAAATTATTGTAAAGATTGTGAAAAGATATACATAGGAAAAACAAAAGGAATCTAAATACAAGATTAAAAGAACACCTCAGAAATGTAAAAATGGAGAAACCGAAAATCTGCAATAGCTGCACATGCCTGGTCAAAAAACATAGAATAGAAACCAAAACAAAATTACTTAAACAATTGGAAAAACCGAAGGAACTCACAATTTGGGAAACAATTGACATATGCAAAAATGAAAATACAACTATGAATTTTGAAATACCCGATTATAAGGAGAGAGGACTGATTTGGAAATTCTTCGGTCGGCCACCAGATGGCGCGGAGGTCAGTCTGCAGGATAGAAGGCCGTTGGACGTCAGTTGTGAACGTGACACAGCATTGAGAATGTCACTTATGATGTGATGAATCCCTGGGTCTGATAAGAATTATGAAGTATGAGGTGAGTGAAATAATAAAAAAATAAACAATATTAAAAAACCTCATAGTGTTATTTCCTATCTACATAACTTAATGTATTATTCTATTTAGAAACTAACTCCTTTACCTGTTGCTAATCTGAGAAATGAGTGGTTTGATTCTGTCAGCTCCGCTGCAGTTGAGAAGTGAATGTGAGCGATCTACAAAATCATCAATTTCCTTCTCTTTTGCTGTAATAAGTCCTCTCTTTCCACGGAAACTTTCAAGTTGAGATTCCTTCTGAGCCAGAGTAGCCTGCAGTTACTGATCTCTGAAAGCTGCTTCTGTTGTACGGAACCATTTTGTTTGTTTATCCAGCTGATCTTCAAATTCAAGCCACTGCTTGAAGATTCCTTCCAGTTTAGCTTCCACTGCATCTATAAAATAAATTCAATAATAATAATGCATTTTCCGGAGTGTGGCTCTAGTGGCACAAAGCCAGCTTCTTATCTAGTGGGCCCAGTGGAGTTGAAAATTTTAATTGTAAAATGTTCAATCTCATGGGCCGGAGGGGTGGTGGCATACATTTTTAATCACTAGATTGTGCACTAAATCGCAAATCCCTCAACACTGCATATGTTGAGAAGGCATGGGGCATTGCTGATAATGATTCATACATTCAGCTTGGAGGCCCCCTTGGTGTTTTTTCAATAGGAGTTAGTTATGTGTCGGCACCAGGTTTCACTTTCTCCCTTCTCTTTGTTATCATCCCTCGTAACACACACCCTTACACAAACACATAAACATATTCATAGTTAAATAACATTATCCATCCATCCATAGTAATTCTGTCCAAAGGCAGGTCCTTCACTGCAATCATAGCATTTTCAATCTATGCGTGCGGCTTTACTAGGGAATTGTAGGTGTGGTAGCTTCCCGTTGGCTTTCCACACAGTGAAGGATGTTGATGATGATGATGATAAGGATAAGGGATGATGATGGATTTTGGGGACTGTTTTGGGCCTTAAAGTTTTCCTGACATTTGTCTTACAGGCGAGGAAAAACCCCGATAAAAACCTCACCCAGAAAACCTGACCCTGACCGGGGATCGAACCCGGGCCCGCTGCATGACAAGGCAGCAAACTACCTCGAGACCACAGCTTGAGGTTCTTAATTCATGAATTAATGAGTCATTTTTTTTACATCTTACCTCATAGTTTTCTACGTTCTCTTAAACAAGGGAACTGCAGTTTTCAAGAGAACCATCTCTCTCATTTTCAACCGACACTATTAAGAAAACACAAACTTTGAGGTAAGATGTAAAAAAAGACTCATTAATTCATGACGTAAACATATATGGAGAGAATGGAGCAGGAAACTGGTATACATGCTATTCCATTCAGCAACTTCCCAGTGAAGTCTCCTGATGCATCACCGATGGACTTTTGTGCCACTGGGAAACAAGTGTCCTAGAACAATAAACGGTCTCTGGAAAGCATGCAAAGAGGAGTGGGAACTTCTAGACATGGCTGTGCTGCATAAGTCTTCTGTAGTGGAAACTCCGATGCCGAGCCATAGCTCGGGTAAAGGACCATCAAATAGAGCATGATCGATGGTGGAGACACGGCTTTTCTTAAGGTAAAACTTAAAATTCATCTGTTATCAGAGATCGGAAACAACCCTCCCTACTCATCCTGCACTCCTCTCTGTACCCAATACAAGAACACATCAGAGATGTAAAGTGGTCTACCCAAATAGATCACATTAATCCCATCTAGTATGGAACCTGAAACATGAAAAGTGCAGTGAGGGGCATTAGAACACATACATATCAAATAAATGGTAAAGTATATTTGAAGAGAAAAATATATGCTCAGACTGGGGTTTGAACCCAGGACCTTTTGCTTTCTATGCAAATGCTTACTGATTGAGCTACCTGAGCACTAAATGCTCGATCTTGCTTCTTTATTAAGAAGACCTTTATTGGGAATTTTACATTACATTATAAAGCCAGCACGGCCTCTTTCAATGTTTTTAATATACATCTCAATGAAGGATAAATTATTTTGAAGTGAAAAATATACTCTCTTCAAATATAATTTGTCCTTCATTGAGATGTATTAAATGAATAATAAAAACATTGAAAGAGTAAAGTATTTATCTTCATAGCTATTTAGTTGGGTTTTAATGTGTCTACTTTACTTTCATTAATATTTGAAGGAAATGACACTATGACTAAGTTATGTAGATAGGAAACATATCAAAATGGCTTAGCAACAAATTAAAGGTATGGAAAAATTTGAAAATTTAGCAGTAGAAAATTCTTACCAATTAGTTGAAAAATTAGAAAATGTAGAAATAGAACCTTCAGAAAGATTGGTCTCATTTGACGTTACTTCATTGTTCACAAACATCCCGACTGACACAACTTTGAAAATTTTAGAAAAATGGTTGAAAGAAAACAAATTAGATGATGATAGCATTATAGAATACATAAAACTAACAAAATTATGCTTAAATCAAATGTTCTTCACCTTTAGAGGAAAATACTTTAGACAAAAATCAGGACTTGCAATGGGAAATCCATTATCACTATTCTTAGCAAACATGTTTATGGGGAACTTTGAATGTCATGTAACCAAAGCACACCCTTTGATGTTTAAATTTTGGAGAAGATATGTAGATGATATCATAGCAATAGTAAAACAGAAACAATTAGAAGATGCCATTAAACTGTTAAATATTCAAAATAAAACAATCAAATTTACAATGGAAGTAGAAAATAATCATGAAATACTATTTTTAGACCTTAAATTGATTAGGAATGAAGAAAATAGAATTTGGAATCTACAGAAAAGAAACTCACATCGACAATTATATAAAAGCTACTGGATTTAACCATTTTTCACACAACAAACAGGCATTATTTAATAGTTAAAAAACACACAGACTTGTGAACGTTCCCATGAGCAAAGAAAATTACAATAAAGAGAAAGAACACATCATAAAAATTGTGAAGGATAATGGTTTTCAAGAGAAGATGATACACAAGAAAATAAATAAATTCAAAGAACAAAAAATCATTAATGAAAGTACTCTTCAGACAGATAAAAATATTGGTAAAAATTCAAAGAAGTTCACATACCATTCTTTAGTATTTGACAAGTTTAAAAAATCTTCAACAAATTCACATTAAATTAGCACCGAAAAATGATTAGAGCTTAGGTATTTAATAAAAAACCAACAAAAATGAAAAGATTGAAGACTGCAAAAAATCGGGAATTTATCAAATTAATTGTAAAGATTGTGAAAAGATATACATAAGAAAAACAAAAAGGAATCTAAATACAAGATTAAAAGAACACCTCAGAAATGTTAAAAATGGAGAAACCGAAAAATTTGCAATAGCTGCACATGCCTGGTCAGAAAAACATAGAATAGAAACCAAAACAAAATTACTTAAACAATTGGAAAAACCGAAGGAACTCACAATTTGGGAAAAAATTTACATATGCAAAAATGAAAATACAACTATGAATTTTGAAATACCCGATTATAAGGAGAGAGGACTGATTTGGAAATTCATCGGTCGGCCACCAGATGGCGGGGAGGTCAGTCTGCAGGATAGATGGCCGTTGGACGTCAGTTGTGAACGTGACACAGCATTGAGAATGTCACAAATGATGTGAAGAAACCCTGGGTCTGCTATGAATTATGAAGTATGAGGTGAGTGAAATAATAAAAAATAAACAATATGACACTATGATGTTTATTTTAATTAATAATTGAGTTAGAATTTAACTTCTTACATCATAATTACAGATTTCTTGAAGACATGTTTCAATACTCCTGCATACTATCTTATTTTCAAGATAATATGCAGAAGTATTGAAACATGTTTTTGAGAAATCTATAATTATGAGGTGAGATGTTAAATTCTAACTCAATTACTACTTTATACTATTTAATATACTGGTTATCAACAGAAAATGAAGAACATTGTATTAGGCCAGTATTCAAGAACCAAGCTCTCTAGGCCATGCCATCTCCGTCTTCCGTAAGCTGAGGCTTTCATCTTTCAATTGTTCCCAGAATTCTTTAAAAATAAATATCTTGTTAGCACATGGGCAAGTTAGAGTAGGTTCTGCATGACCCACACAATTAACCACGGAGTGACGGGCTGAGAGTCACTCTTCATAGAAAGTTAGGTTCTTGAATACCAGCCTTAAAGTCAATTTATTTTTTCCAATGCCATATGGCTGTCCTATAACATTTCTGCCAAAATTTCCTGGCATTGGCAGTACCTAGAAGGCAACAAAGATACATGGATGATAAATTACATCCTAGCATGAGGAGATTTGTTAAACTTAATCTGAATTTCTGATCGTGGGTGATCACAGCAACAATTCTCTTTAAGGAAAAATTCCTATGGTCAGACCAGGAATCAAACTTGAGACCCCATGAACTAGAGTCAGTAGCTGTGACCACAAGACCACGAGGCTGGTCAAATTCATTAATATTAACTTAATAGCAAATTATCCTATCAGGGATGAAATGAAGATGAATGGGGTTGCTCTTGAGGGTGCACACAACATCCATAAAATAGTCCATAATTTAAAACTTTTGATAAGAACATTAAGTAAGAAATTCACTTTGTATTTGTAAGTCTTGTTTGACATGTTTTGTTTTCGTATCTAGGGACTGTGTGAACAAAACAGACAAATGTGCATTTAATATTTGAAGAGAAAAATTAATATTGTATTATAAATAATAATCAATAAAACCCAAATGTTAAAACAGTCAACACATTTTTATAGTGAGGTTTGATAAAGATAGCCTTGCTATCGACTGTTTTAATATTTGGTTTGGAAACCAACTTCATGGACTAGTGGTCAGTATTTCCGACCACAGTTCATCAAGTCTCAGGTTTGATTCCCAGTCAGACCATTGGAATTTTTCCTTAAGTGAAATTATTCCTGTGGTTGTCCATGGTCTGGAATTTAGGTGTTTCATTATCATTTATCACCCATCACATCATCTGGGTAATGTAACTCTGCCTCTCAGGTGCCCCAACCTAAAAAATAGATACAATTCCGCCAATGCCAGGGGAAAAAGCCAGAAATATCATAAAAGACAACCTGGTGGCATTAGACAAAAAAAAAGTTTGGTGATTATGTGTAATACAATTTTATTATCATAAGTAATGCCACGAGTGATTTCTAATTTATCTAGATAATTTGGAAATCAAGAGTGGCATTTGTTAGGACAATTTAACGAATAAAATTAAGCTGTTTACTCACAAATCATTATTTAACTATAGTTATTTTAAAATATTTATATATTTAATGTAAACGGCGATGTTTCAAAACAAATGAGAAACGATAGGTACGCTTCTTTTGTTTATCACTGCAACTAGATCATACTATTTATTGCCAAAGGAACGCAATATTGTAAGAATACTCTCTAGTGGAGAAAAAATGAAACACATCAAACTGTATATTAATTCATTTCTGATGTCGTATGATGTAAATATGACAATTATATTTTTCTGGGAAAAAATACATTTAAGAAAGTGCAAACAGTGGTTTCATTTTTTGGTGGTATAATCAATTGCTACAAATGTTTTTATATTAACTACCGCATTCGGCATGTGTTGACATTCAAGCACTATATATACAATCTGGTAGCCGTGTTTCTCGCAGGCTCAGTCACTGCAAAATAATGGTCAGACCTGTTCAGAATATTAAAAAGGAGGAGCTTTCTTTAATATGGTAATTATAACACTGATAAATATTTCGTGAAACATGACTCTGATTGGTTGTAAAACAGAAATCATTGAAACGTGATTGGTCATTGACTCCCATTTGGGGCATGAGTTAAATAGTCACCAAGAAGATACTCTTTATTAATAGAACAAATTATGCCTAAACAGCTTAGTGGATCAGAATGCTGATATGGAAAACCATAGACAATGGGTTCAAATTCCAGTTTTTTTTTTCAAATACAACTTGTCCATCAGTAAGATGTGATAAATTGAAAAAAAAAAAATTAAAACATTCAAAATAAACATTTGAAAGATGATCTTTCAAGCAATTTTCTAGATCTCCAACTTCCTTTTCAAGAATCTCAATTCCTTTTGGAGCAGTACTGTTGCTGACCACTCCACAGCTCAGTGAGCCTTGAGTTTGGTTTTCTCTCAGCATCTATAAACAACATTGTATTTCACTTGTAATAATTAATACCATTAAAATGCAAAAAAACAAAGATTTGACATAATTTAAAAAAATACTGCACAGCATCGAGTTTTATCTGAATAATGAGGTGAAAATATAACAAATACAGCTTATGGCTGTACATAATAATGTTACATCAATTCTTACTTGTTCACAATTATGTATAAAATCAGTGACTGAGTTGGGGTGGCATGGCATCCCGGCACTTTCTTAAATGGCTCAAAATCATCCCATTAATTCTTACAAGGAAACTGTTAACCATTGCATGCCAAAACCCACCTTGAAATTTCTCTGAGAAGCATTTGATGTACCAAGGCAAAGTCCAAAAAATATCTGCCATTTTTTAACAGCAAGGCACATAAATCGAAGCCAGAATCCAGTAATGGTAACCAACTGTATGGAGGAGATGGAATCCCTGCATATGTAACAGTAGAGTGAAGTGAGGCAGGAAATGGCACAGACGGCAGGTAGAGAAGATTATCCAGTTGTATTACTTCCCTACAGTTTAAATGAGAGATTTGACACTTAATTTTAGTGCCTTGCAGTTAAAAATGGCAGATAATCTTTTGGACAAGGTCTTTATACATCACAACACTTCTCTGGAAGAAATTTCAAAGTAGGTTTCTAAAATGTTTTCTTTTTATTGTCATTTGTAGAAGAAGGGTCTACGAAGGAACTTGGAAAGTCACTTTTCTGTAGAAATGAGTTTGAGATTCTCCATGGAAAAAAAACTACCTTTTATAAGTTTGAAACACTGAAATAAACAGTTTAGTAATGTGTATAATTACCTTCAAAGTTTGGCTTACAGGTAAGTATTTCAAATGGTCAATAATTCACACACGGAAAGTACAGGCCAAAAGTAGCTAAAAAGCTCCAATAAACATGGGTCCGTAAATCAACCATTGTCGAGATATCACAATAATTCGAGTTGGGAACCAACTTTAAATGCTCCTGGATAATTACGTTGGTATCTCAAGGTCTGGGATCAACTACCAGTTAGTTGATCCATGTGCAACAACTTCCCTTTCTCCCTACGCGCACTATGACTGCAGGCCTCACGAAAGTAAAGGTACCTTGGACAGAAGTTACACCAATTAAGACATGCACTTTCATGTATGGCAAAGCAAATGGTCATGCTCAACGATTGTATTAAGAAGCTTTTACTTGCCGCAGGCTTACATGAGTGCCTTAGCACATCATGTACGAGAAGGTAGATCCATAACACTTGATGTTACACAGTATACATGAACGTCCAACAAGGATGGTTGCTATCCTGAGTCACAGCAGTGGGTGTGTGTGTGCAGATTTTACATCACAAATTACTGTATTCGTATCATCTTCAGCAAGTGCAAGCTCTCAAGAATGCAGATTTCCCTCCTTACTAACTTACTTATTCACTGGCACTATCAAACGAGTACGTTCATGACCGGGCGGACATAAGCTCTCCATACATCCCTATCCTGAACTAATGCTTACCAATCATTCCCTGTATAATCTACTTCCCTCAAATCATAGTTAATGTTATTCTCCCACCTCATTCTTGGTCTACCAACAGGGCATTTTCCCTCTGGCTTTCCTACAAGAAGCTTCCATGTACATCTTTCATTCCCCATATGCGCAACATGTCCCATGTCCTGCCCATCGCAGTCTACGAGACTTAACTGTTCTTATTATACGGGGTGAATCATAATTATGGCTATACGTTTGATAGCATTGTGTGATGAAAATATTACCGTTATAGGAAATGTGAAATTACCGTTAGAAAGGCAATTATTCAAATCACAATAATGGAATAAAAGAAAACAGTGTAGAACTGACGTCATTAGTCAAAATGGCATTGAATATGCAACAGCAAATTACAATTGCTGCATGGGCAATAACGTATGCTAATGATCATGAGGCAGCAAGACGTGAGTTTAACATAGCATTGCAGCTGTCGACTGTGGGCAAGTGGACAAAATATATTCTTTATTTAAAATTAAATATAGTTTATTTTTGTCCAGTAATGGAAAATGTTAAAATCTCACGTCAAATAATAAATACAGCTTATTTAGGTTGTCTATTATCATAATCACTTTACCAACCCAACAGAAACTCTATAACACAATGGTTGAATATAGGATGATATATATATATATATATATATGGATATTATAAATATATTTTTGACATTTGGCAATGAAGGCAAATATGATATGAAAAGAAAAATGAATGCTTGAGTCGGGATTTGAACTTGAGTCTCTAAAATAACTTTAGAGACTCGAGTTCAAATCATTCATTTTTCTTTTCATATCATATATATATATATATATATATATATATATATATATGCAGATTTTAAGTAGAATTAATTTGGTAAATTCAATAAAAAGTCATATATTTTATGTCACTTGCCATCATTATAAAGTAATGCAGCAATAAATTTCTGTACAATTTTTTTCTGAGAAAACCGTACATTTGTCATAAGCATATAGATTACCAGTCCTGCGTAGACCTGTATATAGATTAACCAACTCAGAAAAAAAAACACACGTGGAAAATATTCTAGAGATATGTATTGAATGTGTGACTACATTCAAACACAAGCTATTTTGAAACTATTGTAATATGTTCACAGCCTTTTTCAATGTTTTTATTTAATCAATTGAGTTGATGTTTACTTGATGAAAATCCATATTTATTAATTAAATAAAAATAAAACGTAGTTATATTTGATTTTCATATTTATTATATAATTCAGTGACAGCTGTTTCGGTACACTGTACTTTCTTCAGACAAAACGCTAATGGCTTCGGTGCCAAGGCCCAGCATTTGAAAACAACAACAACAACTTTCTTCAGACATGTTAACAAATTATGAATTGTGTTCTAACTGATCTAAGCAACAATACAACAATATTTCAATGTTCTTATTATTAATTTCATACATCTCAATGATGGATAAATCATATTTGAAGAGAAAAATTATACGCTCAGACCGGGACTTAAAATCGGGACCCTTGGTTTTCTAGTCCAAGTGCTCTACCATTTGAGCTACCTAAGCAAGTACCAATCTAAATGCAACTTGCTCAGGTAGCTCAAATGGTAGAGCACTTGGACTAGAAAACCAAGGGTCCCGGGTTCAAGTCCCGATCTGAGCGTATAATTTTTCTCTTCAAATATGACAATAATATTTATTTAAATTTTTAAATTTAACAAAGGAGATTCATTCAAATCAAGTTGAGAATTTAACAGTTTTTTACTACTTTTAAATTTATTAATTTGTACAGCCTCCAAAAGATCTTACCCTTATCACAAATATATATAATTTTTCTTAAAAAAAATTATCAGGTATATATAAATTGAAGTGTGGCACATGTGACAATGTCTATATAGAACAAACTGGTAGACCTTTTATCTCTCGGATAAAGGAACACATGAGAGCATATAACAGAAATTTAGAAAATTCAAAATATGCTAACCACCTATTCCAATTTAATCATTGTTTCGATCCAAATTTTGAAATTTTACATATTTGTGATAAGAGTAAGAAGTTAGATCTTTTGGAGGCTGTAGGAATTAATAAATTTAAAAGTACTAATAAACTGTTAAATTCTCAACTTGATTTGAATGAATCCCCTTTGTTAAATTTAAAAATTTAAATAAATATTGTTGTATTGTTGCTTAGATCAGTTAGAACACAATTCATAATTTGTTAACATGTCTGAAGAAGGTACAGTGTACCGAAACAGCTGTCACTGAATTATATAATAAATATGAAAATCAAATAAAACTACGTTTCATTTTTATTTAATTAATAAATGTTTTTATTATTCATCCCATACATCTCAATGATGAATAAATCATATTTGAAGAGAAACATCATATGCTCAGACTGGGGTCCTGGGTTCAAATCCCAGTCTGACGTATAATATGTTGATAGCCATTGAAACAGACTGTACATCTCTAATTATATGGGAAAAATTATTGCAGTTCTTTTTTATTCCACCTTAAGCACAGTACATAATATCATTTATATCCATTTTTTGAGTAAGTTTCAACGTTGACAACATAGTCCTCCATACTGGGTCAGGTGGTAGCTTGCATGCTTCCGGACCAGTAGGCCTTGATTCAATACTTGGCGGGATTGAAAATTTTAATTGTTATTTACTTACATATTGGCTTTAGAGCACCATAGCCTCTCCTTTGTTAGGAGTTTCTAGACCAACATAATTTAGTTATGTTTATTTCCCCACAGATGTAATCAATAGCTTGTACTGACCCAATGAGATATCTAGTAGGAAATAAGGTGTTACATGGATGATTAAGATCTGTAAATTTTGCTTAGAGGCCTCTTTTTTTTAGGCTTAAGATTCTTTTACAAGCCTGAAAATCTTCAGACTCAGAACCCATGGCATAAAGTCTCTCCCGGAGGACTTGTTCCTTGGATTTCTCCATCCTAAAAAAGTCAATTGACCCTGGCCGGGTTTGATCTCATGACCTTCGGGACTAGAGGCAAGAAACTTAACCTCTAGACCACCAGAAGCGACTTTTAATTTATTGTTACATTTATTTAATCAATTTGACTGTCAATATGTTGAATCTCAGGGCCAGGAGGGGTAGTGGTGTACAATAATGTGCACTAGATTCCTGCAATAAATTACAAATCCCTCTGCAGTAGGATATTAAGCCTGGCTGCCTCCTTGATGCTTTTTCAAAGGAGACGCTTTATATGTGTACATTCAACTTTTATACGGATAATCAATTGAGTTGGTATTTACTTGATCAAAATCCATATTTATTAATTAAATAAAAATAAAACTTAGTTTTATTTGATTTTCATATTTATTAAGATATAATTCAGTGACAGCTGTTTCGGTACACTGTACCTTCTTCAGACATGTTAACTAGTGATGGGTAATTCGAGAGTGAGTCGTTTAAAAAGAACGCTTCACTACTGTGAAGTGTCAAAAAGTTACTCACTTTTAGTGAACTGCCAGTTCAGAGCATAGAGAAACTTCCAAGTTCAGAGTTCACTACTGCTACTTAAAATTAAAATTTACTTTTTATTTCAAGCTCTAGATGTCTCACTCCAAATCAACTTTCGTTCATTCGTTGATTACTCTACATTTCTCTGCCCATCAACCTTGCATGTCCCCGCCTCTTTCTACGTCATCCATATTGTTCGTACCGCTGTGAGTGTCCGAGAGGAACGAACTATCTTGCCAGAGTGAAATGCCATAGAGGAACGAACTATCTCGCCTGAGTGAAGTTACATAGAAGAACGAACTACCTTGGAAGAGTGAAGTGTCTTAGATGAACGAAGTGGTATCAAAGAACGAACTATCTTAGAAGAGTGAAGTGTTTTAGATGAACGAAGTGGTATCAAAAAACGAACTACCTTGGAAGAGTGAAGTGTCTTAGAGGAACGAACTACCTTGACAGAGTGAATTGGCTTTAAACACCTCAGTACTTCAAACTATGAACATTCGACACGCTTATTCATACGTTACATGTACATTACGGCACTCTCCCGCCTCTTGCTTACGTCATCACTCATACGCAGCATTACTCAGGTATTACTCCTTTTGATCTACGGCATTACTAACGCTACAAATCTAATGTAGTCTAATATTACAATCACTTTACATTTTATTTACTGGAATTCCGAAAGTATTTAATAAAAATCTATTTTATCCAAGTTTTAAAACAACATATTTTACTAGGTTTACAAAAAGCTGTTGTAAAATTTAGTAAAAATCTTACTTTGCTAAACATTTAGAGCGAATATGCCGTTCAAGTTTAAAAGCATCCTGCCCCCTGAATGAAACTGTGTTTAGAACAAAAGTTACACTTTGCTTTACCACCGCCAAAATCGGTGAAGAAACCCCAAATTTCACTACTTTTTCTTGATTGCGAATTAGAAGCAATTCTGTAAAAGTGCACACACAAGGCTAAATTTTGTTGGTCTACCCAGTATTCACCCTCTTTATATTTTTAGTTTAGGGGTTGTAAAAATTAAGATCAAATAATTGCCAATAGTATGATTTTGCATATTTCTTTCTTTCTTTTTAAAGAACTATTATGCAAATAATATGTGTAAATAATACATATATAAATAAAATAAAATATATCTTCCTTAAAAGTTTTAAAATACTCCACACCTTTTTTTTCAAATTATAGAGTTACAATTTTGTTTTTTATTAACATTTACAACTTGAAATAAAATATGTAAACATTGAAAATCTGTATATAAATAAAATTATGCAAATAATCCAGTTATAACAGAAATAAAAAGGAGGTATAAATAATTATAAAATAAACAAAAGTATGGTAACAGTGATATTAGAATTTTTCATACTCAAAGTAAAATAGACTTTACAGAACTATTTCCGTTTATCTTTAAAATCCACAGCTACCATGTGGTTGGTTAATGTCAAGTCACCCCAGGCTCGTGTCTTCATGCTTCCCCCTCCAGCCCATTTTTTTTTTTTTTTTGCTTGGCGAATGAAGGGCTTCGCTAAATTTTGTGAACGAACTAGTTGAATTGAATGGTTCACAAAAGTGAGTGCGAGTGAACGAACTACTTCTTGAAATGAACTGGTTGGGCACAACACTAATGTTAACAAATTATGAATTGTGTTATTATAGTACATATCAACTGGTCTAAGCAACAATACAACAATAATTTATTTAATTTTTTTAATTTAACAAAGGTGATTAATTCAAATCAAGTTGAGAATTTAACAGTTTATTACTACTTTTAAATTTATTTATTTCTACAGCCTCCAAAAGGTCCATGTTTGTGATAAGGGTAAGAAGTTGGACCGTTTGGAGCCTGTAGAAATAAATTAATTTAAAAGTAGTAATAAACTGTTAAATTCTCAACTTGATTTGAATGAATCACCTTTGTTAAATTTAAAAATTTAAATAAATTATTGTTGTGTTGCTTAGATCAGTTGATATGTACTACAATAACACAATTCATAATTTAACATGTCTGAAGAAGGTACAGTGTACTGAAACAGCTGTCACTGAATTATATCTTAATAAATATGAAAATCAAATAAAACAAAGTTTTATTTTTATTTAATTAATTTTATAGGAATAAATCACTATGAGGTTTAATTTAAGATAAAATCAAATATTTCATAATTAGTGAATGATTATTTAATTAATTATGAGGAGAGGTATGAAACATTTGATTTTATCTTATATGTGTACCTGGCAGGCATTTTTATTAACCTTGATATGTATTCTCAATGACTATTTAACTCGTAGACCGATAATCGTGCCTCTTCCTGTTCGTAATGAGAGATATCACTGCAAATTAACTTCTTTGACAAGCAACACTTTAAAAATTCATATCAAGCACCGTTGAGGTTATGTAATAAGATATTAAATATAAAATTGGTATCTGGTAAGTCAGTCATCCTCAACTAAATTATTAAGCTTCATCAAATAGTTCCAATGAAGTTTATTAATTTATAAGAATTAAATTAATCGTGATTATTTCATACCTCATACTTCTATATTTCTTTAAATACAGCACTACAGTATCGGCAATTTCTTATCACCATCATCAGCTGTTTTCACGATTGTCAATTTTTACTTTTGTTGATAATTATCCAAACTGCCATCTGATGTTATTTTAAAGAATTATTTTCTAAACTGCCATCTGGTGTTCATTTTAATGAATCATTTTCAAAACCGCCATCTGTTGTATTTTTGAAGAACTTTGTAATCAAGCTAGGTTCATCTGGAATTTCGAAGTTCATAGTTCTAGTATGGTTTTTTTGAATATATATTTTTTCCCAAACTGTTAAATCTAAAGGTTTAGATAGATGTTTCAAAAGTTTTGCTTCTTTTTCAATCCTATGATGCTCTAATAAACTATGTGCTGCTATAGCTGATTTTTCAATTTCTCCATTCTTTATATTTCTGAAGTGTTATATTTCTGAAGTGTTCTTTTTTACGAGTTTTCAAATTCCTTTTTGTTTTTCCTATACATATCCTGTTGCAATCTTTGCAATCAATTTGATAAATTCCAGATTTTTTGTTGTCTGGGGTGTTAAATTTATTATTAGTTAACAGAAGATTACCCAGGCTGAATTTGTTAATTGGAGCCAATGTTATATTAAATTTTCTGAATTTTTTTTTAAACTTATTATGAACTTCAGGATGGTAAGTAAATTTTTTGAAATTTACATCTTTTTTGGAATCTTGTTGTAAGGTGGTGTATTCCTGTAACCTTTTCTGTTGTTTAAATTTCTTTAAATTATTTTGTATTATGTCTTAATTAAAACAATATAATCATATTGTACATATTGCTAAAATAAATGGTTTTAATGAAGACATAATAAAAAATAAATCAAAGAAATTTAAACAACAGAAAAGGTTACAGGAATACACCACCTTACAACAAGATTCCAAAAAAGATGTAAATTTCAAAAAATTTACTTACCATCCTGAAGTTCATAATAAGTTTCAAAAAAAATTCAGAAAATTTAATATAACATTGGCTCCAATTAACAAATTCAGCCTGGGTAATCTTCTGTTAACTAATAATAAATTTAACACCCCAGACAACAAAAAATCTGGAATTTATCAAATTGATTGCAAAGATTGCAACAGGATATATATAGGGAAAACAAAAAGGAATTTGGAAACTTGTAAGAAAGAACACTTCAGAAATATAAGGAATGGAGAAATTGAAAAATCAGCTATAGCAGCACATAGTTTATTAGAGCATCATAGGATTGAAAAAGGAGCAAAACTTTTGAAACATCTATCTAAACCTTCAGATTTAACAGTTTGGGAAAAAATATATATTCAAGAAAACCATACTAGAACTATGAACCTCGAAATTCCAGATGAACCTAGCTTGATTACAAAGTTCTTCAAAAATACAACAGATGGCGGTTTAGAAAATGATTCATTAAAATGAACACCAGATTGGCAGTTTAGAAAATAATTCTTTAAAAGAACATCAGATGGCAGTTTGGATAATTATCAACAAAAGTTGGTTGAAATTTATCGGAGAATATATTGTTTAAACAACTCACCTCATAGGATTCATGCTTCCATGATATCGCGATTTCAAACATAATCATGTTCATCGTCAGCCATAACTCCGACTGATGAAATTCTTCGGCCGTCAACTATTCTATTGTTGCCATCGTTCAGTGCTGCCATCTATGGTTGAATTTATGAACTTCGAAATCAATGTAATTTCGTTAGGGATATCAAAATTCATTGATCTATTTTTGTTTTTCTGAATGTATATTTTTTCCCAAATTGTCAATTCCAAAGGTTTCTCTACTTGTTTTAAAAGTTTAGCTTCTCTTCCAATTTTATGATGTTCTAATAAACTATGTGCAGCAATTGCAGATTTTTCAATTTCACAATTTTTAATATTTCTGAAATGTTCTTTTGTCCGAATTTCCAGAAATATTAAAAATTGTGAAATTGAAAAATCTGCAATTGCTGCACATAGTTTATTAGAACATCATAAAATTGGAAGAGAAGCTAAACTTTTAAAACAAGTAGAGAAACCTTTGGAATTGACAGTTTGGGAAAAAATATACATTCAGAAAAACAAAAATAGATCAATGAATTTTGATATCCCTAACGAAATTACATTGATTTCGAAGTTCATAAATTCAACCATAGATGGCAGCACTGAAGATGGCAACAATAGAATAGTTGACAGCCGAAGAATTTCATCAGTCGGAGTTATGGCTGACGATGAACATGATTATGTTTGAAATCGCGATATCATGGAAGCATGAATCCTATGAGGTGAGTTGTTTAAACAATATATTCTCCGATAAATTTTAATGATTATACCTCATAATGTTTACTTCCCAACATTAATTAAATATAAAAGTTGGTTGGTTGGTATCTAATGTCGAGCACTTGATAATGAAATCATTCGCTCTCTTGCACTCCAATATTTAGCAGAAAGGCTGGTCTCTTCTACAAAAGCTGGACAACGGAGGAGATGGTTTCTTTCCATATCTTCATTTAAATTGCAAAAAGGGCATTTAGGTGAATCTGTTACGCCAATTCTGTGTAGGTGTTTATTCAAGCAGTCATGTCCCGTTAGCAGTCTGAATGTTGCTACTGCAGATTTTCTTTGTAATGTCGTAATGTCATAAGCTTGTAGATTTTCCCATTCCTTTCCAGATGTTTTGGTGGTGTATTCCTCTCTAAGTTTATTGATGTATTTATTTGAGATAATTCTTTTGATAGTGTGAAAGGAAACTGGAGTAGAAGTTGGGTTTGAAACAATTTTGCTACCCTTCTTGGCCAGAAAATCGGCTATTTCATTGCCTGTCACTCACAATGGGCCAGAATCCATTGAAGTACAACTTTTTTATGTAGACGGGATAACTGTTTTATCATTTTGTGACATTCGATAATTTTGATGCTTTTGGGTGTTGTGTCTCGTGTTATAGCGAGAATGGCTGCTTTGGAGTCACATAGAATTACAACTTGTGTAAATTTTGGATGTGGTATAAAAGATTTTGTAAACTTAAGAAAATTGCTAGGATTTTGCCATCAAAGTTTGTTGAATTTGTGTTTAGTTTACGATAAACGGAAAAAAGTGGACATACTGCACCAGCACCAGTGCCACCGTCATTTGGTAGGCTGGAGCCATCTGTAAAAATATGTATCCATTCAGGAGCTGGGTATCTTAGATTTATTATTTCCAGTGACATTTGTTTTAAAATATATGGAGGAGTTTCACATTTCTTGATGTCTTCTGTTAAATGAAGGTTATATTCAATTTCCAAAATTTCTAGAGGGTTGTTTCTCATCTGCATATTTTCTTTTGAATGTGGAAGTTGTAATTTCTGTTTGATTTCTTGTACAATGCTTAAGAAGCTTTGCTGAGATTTTAAACATACTTGTGGTTTTCTTTGGATCCAGTTATTATGGGGTAGCCTTAAAAATTTTTCATACTGTGTGATTGCTGTTTTCTCAATTTCAAATGCCATGTTTGGGTTATTTGTTAAGATTTGCATGGCAGTGATTGGTGTTGTTTTAACGGCTCCTGTTATCAGACGGAGGATTTGGTTCTGCAATTTATTAAGTTTTTCCACTTTAGTAGTTACTAGGATTTCTTCGCAATAATGAAGTACAGGTTTTATGTACATTTGGTAGAAGGTGTTTAGGGTTTGTGTGTTGCAACCCCAATCGTTTTAATAATGGTAACCTTGTTTCTATCTTTGTACATATATTCTCTATGTGTTTCTTCCATGTTAATTTTGTGTCCAGAGTTATTCCTAAATATTTTGCTTCATGTGTTTGAGTTAATAATTAACCCTCCAATTTCAGACTGATGGGTAGTGGTTTCTTTCTTAATGTAAATAGTTGACAATTTGTCTTCTGTACATTTATCTTCATTAAATTTATTAAATGTTGTATAATGAACCTGCTGCGGTGGAGTAGTGGTTATGCTCCTTGCCTCTGGTTCCGAGGGTCGCGGGTTCAAACCCGGTGTTGGATTTTTTTAGGATCGAAAAATCCAAGGAGCAAGTCCTCCATGAGGGACTTTAAGCTGTGGGTCCCGAGTCTGAAGATTTTCAGGCTCGTAAAAGATCCTTAACCCTGAATGAAAGGCCTCTAAGCAAAATTTAGCAAATTTTACCGTCCTAGTACTACCTAGGTTTCCTAGATGTCAGTATGAGGCGGAACGCTGATCATGGACCACTCCAATGACATCTATATGAAAACAAGTATACCTAAATTTTTAGTATGGTTCAAATTCTTCCCTGTAGGGGGAGAGCACCTAAATCCCTGTTAAGGGAAACATGGGCTTACAAGATAAGAAGAAGATAATAAATCTGCATTATGTTAATAGTTATTTCTCATACAATCATCTGTTATTGATTTTTCCCAAGCCCAAAGAGATTTAACAACAAAGATGTACTATTTATAATTATCCAACTGGCTTACAAATCACCCGGAAGTAAGATCAGAATACATAATTTCACATTCGGTAAACATTAAACATTATAATTATTTTTAGCTTCTGATGTAGTTACTACAAATCCAATGCGAGGTTGAGTTTCTCATTAGACAAAACCACAACCTTTTGTTAGATTACTGGTGATAAAAGTGTAAAGGGTTGGCTATATAATATTTTAAAAGTCCAGAACATTGATTTATGTAAAAACTCAATTTCACAGTACAGCCATTTAAAAATTCACTATATACATATGTAATTAACTATTAACCTACTGAAAAGTTATGCTGATGACAGTTTTCTAATGTATTCATTCACTAGCTATTACATATAACTAATTTAAGTCACTGGCAATATCAAGCCTGGAGATTAATGGTAGCACGGATGTAATATGCTCTCCATACATCCCTATTCTGAGCTAATGATTTCCAATTGATCCCTGTACAATTCACTCCTCAAATTATGATTAAAGTTATTTCCCCACCTCATTCCAGGCTTACCTATTGGGAACTTCCCTCTGGCTTATCTACAAAAGTTTTTATGCTTTTTCCGTATTCCTCATTCATGCCATATGCCCTCTCTCATTGGAGTCTATTAGACTTAACTCTTGTTATTACAACTGGTTTCTCATAAAGATCGCATAGCTTACTATTATGTAGTCTTCACCATTCACCTGTCTGTTTGTCTCTCTTTGATCCAAAACTTTATTTTTAAATATAATCTTTTCTCCTCCCTTAAAGTAAGAGTCCATGTTTCACACCATATAATATAACTGGAAGAATAACAGTTTCATATATTTTCAGCTTAACATTTCTTTTTAGAGAAGTTGGGATGACAAGAATCTGTTTAAAGGATACTAGCATATAAATAGTAATTACCTTGACAGTAGCTATATCAGCTGATGTCATCACATTCATTCAGGCTGTCTCGCTCTGCACAATGTGCTCAAGTGAGTGTGTTTCTCAACACATTCCTCGTCTAGAAGATCCTACAAACAAATTTAAAACTAATTATGCAACTATAACAAAATGCTACATTAAACAAAAATCACTTTTATATTTTTATATAAATAATTTTCAGTGTTACACCTTTTTTTTTCAAAAAGTATAAGGCAGGCTTTTTAATAATAATATAAAGATAATCAATGGTAAAGAGAAAAATTTTGCCTGAACCGGGAATCAAACTCTGAATCTTCAGCTTTCCGTGCTGATGCTCTGACCACTGATCTAATTCAGGCTGTATTCCCATCCAAGCATAAATCCTCCCTTTACCTTACTCTCTTGGTCCCACATTCAAATGCAATGAATCATCTACATTAAGAAGACATGAAGGAATTCCACACAGCTATAGCATTATTTATTAAATTAATATTAGGAAGCTAAAGCATGATGTCATTGCATTGAATGTCGGACCAAGAGATTAAGGTAAATGGAGGATTTATACTTGGATGAGAATGTAGCCTGAATTAGCTCAGTGGTCAGAGCATCAGCAATGGAAAGCTGAAGGTTCTGGGTTTGATTCCCAGCTCTGGAAAAAATGTTTCTCTTTACCATTGATTGCAATAGTTTAGTTATGTACATTAATTTACTTACTTCAATCATAGTAATGCGCATTCTAATTCTTCATAGAACTCATCCTTGATCTTGTCATCCTTATCTTCTGTGGGACAATGTACATTTATGATTACAAAATCATGTCGTTTACTTTTTAGAATTATGTATTGTAACCTATTGCTGACAAACTTAATATCTGGGATAGTGGAGAGGATCCTCCTTTGGAGTCTTTGGACTAAAAACCTTTCCCATATTTAACTATGATTAAAAAACCTGTTCCAAATTCAGATCTCGTTGCATGCCTATAGTATAAAGCTAAGCTTCCTGATTCCTGACTAACTTCTCCTGGCCATCTAACTTCCTATAAAGTGACTATATCCGAGAGTGATTTATCTAATTTCTGCATTAATTATCTAATGCCCCACTAATATATCATGTCCTAACATTCCATGTTCCTAGGAACATGTTCCTGTGATGGAGCCTTTGGTATGGTTTCCCTGAAGTAGTCCCCACCCGGAGAACCGAATGGGGGACTATTTTACCTCTGGATAATTTTACTCCAGACATAGACGATATTAAAATGAATATTCAATCATTAAAAATAAAAGAGCTAGTGGTCCAGCAGGAATACCAGCAGAACTATTAAAACATGGATCCGACCATTTATTTGAATGACTGAGAAAATTATTTACAAACTTTATGAATGGTGAAAAAGTTCCTCAAGAATGGAAACTAGGATACATTTCGACAATCCATAAAAAAGGAAAAAAAAGACCAATGTGAAAATTATAGAGGTATAACAGTAACAAGTATTATGAGTAGATTCTATCGACGTATACTAAAATATTATTTTGAAAGAAACTATAGTGCTATGGAATTAGAGGAACAGTCAGGATATAGAGCAGGTCATTCCTCAACCGACAACCAATTTTGCATTACCCAGGTAATAGAAAAGAAAATGCAATATGGACAAGCTTCGTACCCACTATTTGTAGATCTAGAGAAAGCATACGACAATGTTCCTATACCTGTTGGATCCACCATAGAGAAATATTGGAGAGCAAGAACGCTAATGGCTTCGGTGCCAAGGCCCAGCATTTGAAAACAACAACAACAACATGTTCCTATAGAGAAACTATGGATTGCTTTAAGACATATGAGAATTAAGACTATAATAATTAAAGCTATAAAAAATTTATATGACAATTGCATATCTAAAATTAAAATTGGCAGTAAATTGTCACATGGTTTTTACGATAAATAAAGGTCTTCATCAAGGTTGTTGTCTATCACCGACTCTGTTTGAAATATATGTACATGAAATATTAAAGAATTGGAGGAGAAAATGTTCAAGCGTGGGAATTCCTATTTCAAACAACAAAACTTTATACAACTTACATTTTGCAGATGATCAATTGTTAATTGCACAAGATTATGAAGATTTAGAACATATGACTAGAAAATTAATAGAAGAATATGAAAAATGGGGACTAATTTTGAACATGAAAAATACAAAATATTTATCAATTAGTGAACCAGAACAAAATTCAGTTTTGGAGACTGGAGAAACAATAAAACGGGAGTAGTGAGATCACATATTTAGGAATTATATAAATATAAATAAAAATGGGAGTATTACATTTATATAACACTTTGGCTGGACCAGTGTTGACCTATGGTAGTGAAGCATGGACACTAAAAAGACAACATGAAAGCAGAATAACGGCTTGTGAAATGAGATTCACGCGCAGAACAGCAGGTTATACCAGATGGGAACGGAAAAGGAACACTGATATCTTAAAAGAATTGAAGACTACGCCAATTTTGGAATATATTAAACAGTACCAACTAAATTGGAAACACCAAAACCATGGGAAGATATTTCTGGACATCCCAAAAACTGATCAAATATCCCTTTATTTTATTTTTTTTAATTTTTCATTAATTCAATATGAAACATATAACTCAACTATTACCCAGGTTAGAAGGTACTTGGCCTCATGTGCACATGTGGGACCTAAGTAATATAATTTTAAATAGCTTATCTATTTATCACATTTAATATGCTGCAAGCACAATAAATTTGTAAGTTTGTTACATAATTAATCACACAATAAGGGAAGTTGTTGGACTCACCATGTAGCTTTAATTTTAAAACTTATGTAAATATGTTTGTTTATTTTGTTCCCACTTTCAGAACTATCATAATGAGTAATTGAAAGGCTCCTAGGAAGGATCAGGTTTAGTGCCACAATAGTTATGCCTCTGATGACTTTTTAGATTATGGAAAAACTTTAGTATTTATTAGACATTCACTTACTCAATGAATTATTGCAAGTTCTACAGAATCGCAGTGTGCATGCGCAAATGCTTAATGTAACTTCCACCATGTGGCAGGATATATATGTGAAATTGGTATGAACAATTTTCA
This sequence comes from Diploptera punctata, assembly GCA_030220185.1. NCBI lineage: Eukaryota > Metazoa > Arthropoda > Insecta > Blattodea > Blaberidae > Diploptera > Diploptera punctata. The sequence continues at coordinate 143,210 of JASPKZ010008910.1, forward strand.
CAATAAATTTCCAAATATGTTTATAAAAAATGGACATACACAAACTTCCTCTTCCTAACTTAACATAATAAATTGCATGCATATTATTTAACAATGGTGTACACTAACTTGTCTCATCAGAACCTAACAAGATTAAGATATAGTGGAAGTCACATTAAACATTGTGCATGTACACTGCAATTCTGTAAAACTACATTGAGAGATAAATAGCAAAATTTGCATACACAAATAAATATTTTATACTTGTAAAATATGTTTCAAGAATCATTGCTAAATGTTTAAAATAGTATGAAATGTTATTATAAATGGTAAAAGTATATAGTGCAACTGTGGCATACGGATGTTGTATGTAAAATTATAGAATATCACAATCTAAAGTTCAACCTACATTATCTGCAAGAAATCTTATTTACCTCTCTTGAGCAACAGGAATGCGATGAAATATCTGTTTTCCTCCTTCAGCTGAAGATGAATATAATTTACTTCTGCATTCCGGAACACAACAAAAATTATTGTTCACCATGATCTAAATTATAAACACAAAATCCTTAGATTATTTAACATCAAATCAATAAACTATTAAATTTCTATAGTACTACAATTCAGCAAATTATATAAAATGATGTTCGAAGCTAACATCATACATTAATTTGATAAAATATATATATCTTGAGGTTGTAGTTATGTCAAAGATTGTACATCCATCATAAAAAATTATTAATTACGTAAAATATTGTTTATAGAACATTGAATATAAGCAAGTTTGCTCTCTACAATTTCTTTATACCTTAAATAAGTATAATACAAATTATATATACATTTTTTAACACTGCGTTTTAATTTAATATACTTAGTAATAATACTTACTAAGAAAATTGTTGTAATATTCTTGTAAATTTCAAGAGACCACTTGTTAATTTAAACAAACAAAATATTACTTCCAATTATAGGGTGGCTTTCGTGTATATTTTAAAATATGTAGCCAACATAATGAAAAAAAAAGTACAGAGTTGATTATGATAATAAATAAAAAAACTATAAATGAATTATTCAAAACTTTCCAAAATAATGTTAAAAGCAAGAATTTAAACAAAAGTTGATTTAGTGGTAATTTTCATATTAAAATTGAGAGAAAGCCAACTTATTGAAAAAAAGTAAAAACATTTTTCTTTTAGTAAATTAGTAGGTCTGTTGGGTGCTCTTAAAGCTGCCAAAATAGCAGAGTAATAGCGGTAATAGCAGTGTAACGAGTAAAGCGACTACAGCGCCTCCAAGCGTTGGCAGAAAAACTAGGCCTGGCATCCATTTGCGTTGGCCTGGGGTGCTCCAATTATTGAACGAGAACTTATGAACTTATGCGAGAAACATATTTCATAGAAGACATCAGGATAGCATACCTCCTACCATCTACAGAACCATATCAAAAAGCAGTAAAAGTGAGGGAATAGAAACGGAAGTAATAAATGAGGAATTTTACACCTCCAGTGCCATGACAGACAGAAACTGGACAAGAGAATGTCAGACACTGAGACATGTTGTAACCAGACTAGCGTTAGTTACATGGCTTTCATCACATTCATCACAAGGTCTGCGAAAATAAAAAATTCCACCAGCCAACTGAAGACTGCAGATGTGCACTGTGCGGTATTAAGTGTAAACTTTATCATATCACGGAGTGTAAAAACAGAACAAAATCAAATAATGAATACAGCAAAGAGTGAATACAAGTGATCAGTGGAAAAGATCGTAAAACTTTCGAAACTAATGCTCTTCTGAGTACTCCTTTATATTATTATTATTATTATTATTATTATTATTATTATTATTATTATTATTATTATTATTAACAGACGCCCTGGCCAGGGATTAATCCCTGCCCTGGCCCAGAAAACAGGGGAATGGAAGCGGGCAAACTATGAGCTCCGACACATAGTAACACGATTCGCTACGCACGGCTTTCATTACAAATTCTGCCAAGACAAGACATTCCACCAACCGAATGATTACGTGTGCAAACTGTGTAATAAATACTGTGAAAGATATCATGCACAAAACTGCAAAAGAAGAAAAGTGTCAATAATAAAATTAGGACTAGAATAATCACCAATATTTTGCACATTGTGTGCATTTTTCTATTGTATGGTCGATATCGGTACTTTATGGTCAACATCGCTTTAAACGTAGAAATAAATCGAGTTGTAAAATCGAATTAAATTTAAATTACGATTAGTGAACGATAAAATCTGTTATGCAAACGAAGAGAAGTTTGAGGTTGAATATAAATCTTTTCGAAGTTAATTGTTAAATTAATTAATTTTGGTGGGGTTGTACAAGACAAGCTTTTCACTTACGCGACTTATGCCAGTTTTGATGTAATTTAAAGTATTGTAAAGTGTTAATGAATCAATATTCCTAATGCTACGGTTTATTATACAGGGTGTCGCGCCCGACGTGACGCGAATTCGCGTTTCGCTCGGCGTGATGCTGGTTCCACATGGAGCGCATACGCTACAGCGCATATGTTTATGGAATTGTCGCCAGATGGCACCACATATATGGAAAATCAAAATGACCAACGTTCATAATAAATTTCCAAATGTGTTTACAAAAACTAATGTATACAAACCTGTCCCTGCATAACCTAATAAAATAAATTACTTACATACTATTTAGTAAACTGTAAACTAATCTGATGTACACTAAACTGACCCATCGGAATCTAACAAAATGAAGTGATTGAATATTTATTTCTTAAAATATGGTTTGGAATTAAATGCAAATGTTGGTAATTCACACATATGTCCTGCCATCTGGTGGACTTAATTTTATGAGCGTTCACGTATGCCAACTTCAATTCTAATAAAGAACTTTGAAAATAAATTGAGAGGAAAAGTCATAATTTGTATACATTGATAAACATATTAAAATTCTTCATAAAAAAAATTTCAAGTGTCGTTGCAAAACGATTAAAATAGTTCGAAATATTAGTAAAGACAGAAAAAGTACCTAGATCAACAGCATCATATGAATGTTGTATGGAAAATTATAGAATAAATTATTCTTTAGTTCTTAAATAAACATATGGTTGATGAATATGCCAAATTTTAGAATACTTCAGATTTTCGCCTGAGCAGTTTTATCAGGTTTTGAATTTAATAGAAGACGAAATTTATGCACATCCATAATATCCCCGATATACAATATTTACAGCTTTTATTTATCTGACTAAGTTCAAGCCACAATAACTTTTTTCTGTACATCTCTGTACTCCTTCATGCTCATATTGTAAAAAACATGTATAGATCTCGATGATTTGCAACAAAACTGTCTAACTTTCGTCGTTAAAATTGGAAAGTTATAAAACAAGTACAGTATTTCCGACATTTTGTTAACAAAACTTAGTTTGTTTTTAGCAATTACACCAATGAGTATGGGTAATATCTTTTATATTCTTTGTTTGCGCTGGCAAATTGCGTCCTGGATTCAAGAGATTCCAAAACACGACGCGACATTTCAGCGCAAATTTTTTTGCGCCAGCAATTTGCGTTGTAGATAAACCACTTCCATTTAAATACATGGTGAGCAATTTTTGCGCTGGCGCGTTGCGTAGTAGATAAACCACAGCATTATGCATTATGCTGTGGTTTATCTACTACGCAACGCGCCAGCGCAAAAATTGCTCACCATGTATTTAAATGGAAGTGGTTTATCTACAACGCAAATTGCTGGCGCAAAAAAATTTGCGCTGACATGTCGCGTCGTGTTTTGGAATCTCTTGAATCCAGGACGCAATTTGCCAGCGCAAACAAAGAATATAGAAGATATTACCCGTACTCATTGGTGTAATTGCTACAAACAAACTAAGATTTTATAACAAAATGTCGGAAATACAGTACTTGTTTTATAACTTTCCAATTTTAACGACGAAAGTTAGATAGTTTTGTTGCAAATCATCTTCTCTACATGTTCTATACCATAGAGAACCGATATGGTATGAGCATGAAGGAGTACAGAGATGTACAGAAAAAAAGTTATTGTGGCTTGAACTTAGTCAAGAGATAAATAAAAGCTGTAAATATTGTATCTCGGGGATATTATGGATGTGCATAAATTTCGTCTTCTATTAAATTCAAAACCTGATAAAACTGCTCAGGCGAAAATCTGAAGTATTCTAAAATTTGGTATATTCATCAACCATATGTCTATTTAAGAACTAAAGAATCATCTATTTATTCTATAATTTTCCATACAACATTCATATGATGCTGTTGCTCTAGGTACTTTTTCTGTCTTTACTAATATTTCGAACTATTTTAATCGTTTTGCAACTACACGTGAAACTTTTTTTATGAAGCATTTTAATGTGTTTATCTATGTAGACAAATTATGACTTTTCCTCTCAATTTATTTTCAAATTTCTTTATTAGAATTGAAGTTGGCATACGTGAACGCTCATAACATTAAATCCACCAGATGGCAGGACATATGTGTGAATGACCAACATTTGCATTTAATTCCAAACCATATTTTAAGAAATAAATGTTCAATCACTTCATTTTGTTAGATTCCGATGGGTTAGTTTAGTGTACATCACATTAGTTTATAGTTTACTAAATAGTATGTATGTAATTTATTTTATTAGGTTATTGCAGGGACAGGTTTGTATACATTAGTTTTTGTAAACACATTTGGAAATTTATTATGAACGTTGGTCATTTTGATTTTCCATATATGTGGTGCCATCTGGCGACAATTCCATAAACATATGCGCTGTAGCGTTTGCGCTCCATGCGAAACCAGCATCACGCCGAGTGAAACGCGAGTTCGCGTCACGTCGGGCGCGACACGCAGTAGATTCATGGCCGCGCGGACACTAGCTCTACATACATCCCTATCCTGTGCTAATGTTTTCCAATCATCGTCCTGTATAATCAATCAATGAAATTATTAGTTAAATGCTATTCTCGGACCTTGTTTTTGGTCTTAATATAAACTGGACATTTTCCCCCCACTGTTTTATCCTACAAAAAGCTTGTTGTTCTTCTTCTTCTTGTTCGTCCATGCCACATCCTGTTTTTCTCATTAAAATATCTTGCTTGCTTCGTATAAAGACCGTTTAAGTTCAATGTTGTTTCAGCTTTCTCCATTCACCTGTATCTTCATCTCTCTCTCCCTCTCTCTATCTCTCTGTCTGTCTGTCTGTCTGTCTATCTCTCTCTCTCTCTCTCTCTCTCTCACACACACACACACACACTCACTCTCTCCTTCTCCATATGTCCAAAATTTTTCCTAAGAATTTTATTCCCAAATACTCATAATATCGTTTCCTGCCATGTTTCGCAGCCAAATCTAATAAAAATAACTGGTAGTAGAATAACAATTTTATTAAATATTAAGCTAATAATCCGGAGTACACTACTACGCCTAAATAAATTAAAAATAATTGAGGGGTTTTTATGTTTAGTTAAATAAGTATAGGGAAAAATAATTAATTATAAAAATTTATATATTCAGATACCCGTGCTGATTCCCCGAACTTCTTGACATAAATGAGCTGAAAGAAAAAATTCGTAATTAAGTGTGATATCCGTAATAGATAAACAAATATGCAGCCGCGGACTTTCTTGTAGATAACTTTTTTAGACATTCAATTCTCTGTGCACATTAATTCTTTTGGCATGTTAATTTCCTTACGTATAATAATAATAATAATAATAATAATAATAATAATAATAATAATAATAATAATAATAATAATAATAATAATAATAATAATAATAATACTTACTTACTTACTCACTGGCACTATCGAACCCGTAGGTTCATGGCCGCGCGGACATAAGCTCTCCATACATCCCTATCCTGAGCTAATGCTTTCCAATCATTCCCTGTATAATCTACTTCCCACAAATCATAGTTAATGTTGTTCTCCCACCTCATTCTTGGTCTACCAACTGGGCGTTTTCCTTCTGGCTTTCCTACAAGAAGTTTCCATGCACGTCTTTCATTCCCCATACGTGCAACATGTCCTGCCCATCGCAGTCTACGAGACTTAACTGTTCCCATTATATCTGGCTTCCTATAAAGACCATGTAGTTCATTGTTATGTAGTCTTCTCCATTCACCTGTCTGTTCATCTCTCTTTGGTCCAAAAACTTTCCTAAGAACTTTATTCTCAAATACTCGTAATCTCCTTTCCTCCCTTAAAGTAAGAGTCCATGTTTCGCACCCATATAATATAACTGGTAGAATAACAGTTTTATATATTTTCAGCTTAACGTTTTTTGAAAGGAGTTGGGACATCAAAAGTCTCTGCAATGCATAATAGCATGCATTTCCAGAATTGAGCCTATGCTTAATTTCTTTGTGCATCTCATTCCTATTAGTGATTATTGTTCCTAGGTATTTGAATTCAGCCACTTCCTCAAAATTTCCCTCATTTGTCATTATCTGTCCATTTCCATTATATACTGAATTTCTACGTGTGACCATATATTTAGTTTTACTAATATTTACTTCCAGTCCTAATTTCTTAGTGTTACTCAATAGTGTGTGCGTGTTGGCCTTTAGTATCTCCTCGCTATCGGCCAGTAGTATTACATCATCAGCATAAACTAACAGCTTATTAATACCATTCAGTTGTAAGCCTTCCTCATTCTCTAAAGATTTAATGGCATGCTCTAGTACAAAATTAAATAGTAGAGGAGATAGTGCATCTTCTTGCTTCAACCCATTCTGGATTTCAAAACTGTCCGAAAACTGTTTGCCTACACGCACCCTACTCTTTGAGCCATTTAGACACATTCGTATAAGTCTAACTAACTTTTTAGGAATTCCGAACTCCAGCAGGATACTATATAACTTCTCCCTCTTAACTGAATCATATGATTTTTTGAAGTCTACATATAGTTGATGTACAGTACCATTATATTCCCATTTCTTTTCTAAAATCTGTCTTATACTAAAAATCTGATCTGTTGTAGACCTGTTTCTTCTAAATGCACATTGATGAACTCCTAGAATGTCATCAATATATGGAGTAAGTCTGCTTACTAATATATTTGTTAGAATTTTGTACGAAGTTGAAAGAAATGAGATGCCCCTGTAGTTGTTGCAATCAGTTTTATCTCCTTTCTTATAAATTGGTACGATAATTGATTCCTTCCATTCATCTGGAAGAGCTTCTTTTTCCCAAATCATACTAAGCAACCAGCGTATCTTGTTCATCAATTTTTCTCCTCCTGATTTTGTCAGTTCTGCTGGGATCTCATCTGAACCTGATGCTTTATACATCTTCAATTTTTTCAATTGCCATTTCAACCTCTAATGCACTTGGCTCTGCGACTAGCATTTCTGCTGTCTGTAAATTATCCTCCTCAATGTCCTGTGCTGTATGTACATTTAATAGCTGACTAAAGTAACTTTTCCATCTATTTAATATACTCCTAGAATCTGCAATCATATCCCCATTTTCATTCCGAATTATGTTTGTTCTACCCTGAAACTCTTTCTTCTCTATATTAATTCCCTGATATAATTCTCTAATGTTCCTATTTTTTGCATTAATTTCAAGATCATTAATCTTCTCTCTCAAATATTCCCTCTTTTCCCTCTTTAGTAACTTAGTGGTTTCCCGTCTAACACTATCCAATTGCTCTAAATTTACCTCATTTGGCTCGTGTAACCATTTCATTTTTGCTAGCTTTCTTTTCTTTACAATGTCGGCACATTCCTCACCAAACCATTTCTTGTTTTGCCTCTTTTTTAAACAACCAATGCTTTCTGATGCTGACAATTTAATAGTATCTCTTATAGCCTCCCATTCTTTATTTATATCAGTTTCTTCTTCGTTTGCCACATTGTCATCTGAAGATTCCAGTACTTAAAATCTATCAGCAATTTTGATTTGGAATTCTTGCCGCATTTCATCATTTTTCAAGTTTTTTAATTCATATTTTACAGAATCGTCTTTAGCGTTTGTTCCTCTCATAAGCGATAGCCGTTGTCTGATTTTCACTCTGACCAGATGATGATCCGAATTGCAGTCTTTCCCTCTAACTGATCTAACATCGATGATGCTACTGTGCCAGCGTTTATCCACTAATACATGATCTATCTGGTTCCGAGTTTCTCCATCTGGGGACGTCGAGGTGTATTTACGAATATCCTTATGCTGAAATGTTGTGCTCTTAACAATGAGATTATTTGATGTGGCAAATGTGACTAATCTAACCCCGTTGTCGTTACTATCTTCATGAAGACTGAATTTGCCTATTGTTGGTTTGAATATATCTTCCCGCCCCACTTCTACATTAAAATCTCCTAAGACAATTTTCATATGATATCGTGAAAGGCTATCAAATAAGCATTTTAATTCTTCATAGAACTCATTCTTGATCTTGTCATCTTTATCTTCTGTGGGGGCATGTACATTTACAATTATAAAATCATGTCATTTACCCTTTAGAATTATGTATGATATCCTATCACTAACAAACTTAATATCTCGGATAGAGGATAGGATCCTCCTTCTGACTAAAAAACCCGTTCCAAATGCAGGTCTTTCTGCACCCCCATAGTATAATGCAAAGCTTCCTGATTCCTGACTACCTATTCCTGGCCACCTAACTTCCTGTAAAGCGACTATATCCAAGGGCGATTTATCTAATTCCTGCGTTAATATCTCTAGTGCCCCGCTATTGTATAAAGTCCTAACATTCCATGTTCCTAGGAACATGTCCCTGTGTTTGAGCCTTTGGCATGGGTTCCCTGAAGTAGTCCCCGCCCGGAGAACCGAATGGGGGACTATTTGACCTCCGGAAAATTTTACCCCAGATGAACCCATGTCCGCATTTCTTGACGGTTGTATTTTTACGGTGAAAGATCGTCACTCTTTCGCCCAAGGTACTTTTTTCGTCTGGCTTATCACCTTCGACCAGTCCGGCATGGGTAACCTTATCGGCAGCAATGCTACCGCCGGCATAGCTCTCAGGATCATTTAAGCACGCAAGCCACTCCACCACGACAAGGTAAATATACCATGGAGGGAATAATAATAATAATAATAATAATAATAATATTAATGATAATAATAATGATAATGATAATAATATTGATAATAATAATAACATTAATAATTACATCATATATATATATATACATGATGGGAAACTGGCAACTCCTCATTGTATATATATATACTAGCTGGCCCGGCGAACGTCGTATCGCCTTTAAATATTTTTACGTTAATTTTTCCGATGTTTTAATAGTTATCTGCTAATTGGGGCGGAAACAAATCCAACAAATCAAAGATCATAAAAATCGGTCCCGACGTTCTTGAGTTATAAATAGTGTAACTAATCCGACTTTGTTATATATATATATATATATATATATAAGAAGTCCCGGCCACGCGTTTCTGTGGCTAAGGTATACGTTAAAATATGTTGTAGTAAACTAAGTGAGAAATCTAAATCAGAAAGTTTTTGTTTTACACAATTGTTTAGTTCTGGTACGTTAACTACACCCGGTATAAATATGGGTGATAGTTTATGTGGAAGTGGTTTTGTTGATTGAGATGAATTTATATTCTCTGCATTCTCAGTATCATCCATAAGTGTATCATAAGGATTATATACATTTATTGATGGAATATTTCGAGGAGGCTTGCTGATTTCATTATACTTTCGTTTTTTTCTACGAACTAGGCAGTTTGGATTCTCATCATCATCAAGAAGTCTCTGTATAGTAATATCATCTTGTGATATAGCCTATTATAGTCATCTTGTTTTTCATTTAATTGAGGCATGGAGATTGTTTCTGTAATATTAGGCATATTATTATAACTAACAGACTTACTTACAGTTCTGTTATTCCGTTCCTTAGGACCTTCATATGTTTTAAATTTACATTCTTCTTAAATGTAAGATTTATGTCACATAGGCCTATACCAATTCGCGGAAATTCACTCGATATCTTATCATTCATGGTCTCTAGAACTGATCCACCATATTGTTCAATGTCTCTTCTCGGTCCAGTTAAATTTGAATTAAGTTGCTGTCTTTCAGCCAGATTACTTAAAACTAATACACATGAAATTAATATTATTATCAATATATTAAAAATAAAATAAACACAAACACACTTAAATTATGAAATAATAAATAGTTGTAATTCAATTGAAATTCGCGGTCGCAAAAAAAAAGCACAGCCACCTGGTTAAATAATAAACCAATTACCTTACACGGCCATCTGTTAGAATCGTATGGAACTCACAGATAATTATAACTCTTTGTTAAATAATAAACAAATAATTTTCAATAAAAATAAAGCGACTATAAATTTAGTTATAAACTTCCCTAAGTCTCAAGTTGGATCAAACTGCACACAGTGTGCAATATGTTATTAAAATCGGTTCAGTAGTTTAAGATTCCATCGCGGACAAACAACGTGACACGTAATTTATATATATTAAGATATATATGAGTGTGTGTGAGTGGGCGCGCCTTGATTTTAATATATTTCCGCTACGCAACATTTAACGTTTTATCAGAAATGCAAATTTCGTAATAATAACTTACGTTGCTCCGCAACACCACTGAATGTGAAATTGAAAAAAGTAAGTTTTAATTAGAATTTGTTAAAATATAAATAATTCACGGATTAAATATGTTTATAACCCGTAATTTCTGGTATGAACAATGAGCAACTCTTCCTTTATCAGGTAAAAACTAGATACATCTCGAAACACCATATTTATCACAGAACTACATAGAACTAAATATTTCAAGATATATTACGCGTTGTACTGTTCACTTTTGAAAGCTAAACTGCTTACACATTATAACAAATTTAAATATGAAATCTGAAATGTTCTGTTATATATGTGTTAGATAAAAATATATGTTAATCTAAATGCAAACGTGACATTGGAATAAATAAATAAATATGTTTGTGTATATACGTATATACTGTATATGTTACAAATGCAATGGGATAAGAGATTACGAATATTTTGACAATAAAGCTCTTAGGAACATTTTTGGACCAAAGAAAAATCAGCAGACATGTGAATGGAGGGGACTGCTTAACAGTGAAATTGGATGGTTTTTATAGGAAGCCAGATATAATTTAGAAAATTTATGTCTCGTTGACTGCGATGGGCAGGTCATGTGGCTGGAGTGGGGGATGAAAGACGTGCATGGAGCTTGTTTTAGGAAAACCAGAGGGTACACGCCCAGTTGGTAGATCGAGAATGAGGTGGGAGAATAACATTAACTGCGATTTGAGTTAGTAGATATGATTATACAGGCGGATGATTGGAAAAACATTGGCTCAGGATAGGGATGTATGGAGTGCTCATGTCCGCATGGCAATGAACCTACGGGTTCGATAGTACCGGTTAGTTAGTTTCTTATTTTTACATCAATCAATTTTAGTATGAACCTAAACAAAGGAATGAGGAATACAAACACCAAATTCCTTAAAAAATTAATTTGTTTTATTTAATAATGGTATAATAGTAACACACATACAAACATATATAGATAGATCGATATAGATTTTACCTTCAAAGTAAGCTATAATCGGCTGGTGGATCCAACATGCTTACCACATATCTCACACAAAACACACAGACCCACACACTGGCAGGAGATTGTTGTTGTGTTATTATTATTATTATTATTATTATTATTATTATTATTATTATTATTATTATTATTATTATTATTATTATTATTATGGATGGTTTAGCGCTGGAGTACAGATTTTTTTCTTTTTCTTAAAATATTTTATATATAACTATTTTGTATATTCCCTTTATATAAACTGAAACGAAACAGTCGAACCCGTAGTAGGCTCATAGCCGCGCGGACACAAGCTCTCGATGCAACCCTATCCTGAGCTATAATTTCCAATCATCGCCCTGAATGATCAATCTGTCAAAGCATTAGTTAAATGTTATTCTCCTACATAGTTTTCGGTGTACAAATGAACTGGGCATTTTTCCTCAGGTTTTCTTACAAGAAGCTTCTTCTTCTTCTTCTTCTTCCATGCCACATGACCTGCCTGCTCTTCTCATTATCTCATCTTGCTTGGTTTGTATATAGACCTCTTTTTTCAATGTTGTTGCAGTCTTCTCCATTCACTTGTATCTTCATCTCTCTACCTCTCTCTCAGTTTCTCTCCCTCTCCCTCCCTCTTTCTCTCTATCTGTCCCTCTCTCTCTCTCCCTCTCTCCTCTCTCTCTCTCTCTCTCTCTCTCTCTCCATCTGCCCATAATTTTTGCTATGAACTTCATTCCCAAATACTCGTTATCTCATTTCCTCCCATGCATCGCAGCCAAATATAATAAAAATAACTGGTGGTACATTAACAATTTTATTAAGTGCTAAGCTAGTAACCCGGCGTGCACGGCTACGATTAAATACATGTAGATTAATGCGTGTTTTTTATGTTTAGCTAATAAGTAAAAGGAAAAATGATTAATTATAAAGAATTATATTTTTTAGATACGCCGTGCTGATTTCCCGAAATTCTTGACATAAATCAGCTGAAAGAAAAAATTCGTTATTGTGTGAGATATCCGTAAGGGATAAGAAAATATGCTGCCGCGGACTTTCCTCTGCAGAGCTTTTCGAGATATTCAATTCTGTGTGTACAATAATTTTTCTTTGGCACGTTGTTCACCTAGACGGATATACACTGCTCAGAAATGACAGAATAGATAAAAGAGGTGGAGGAGTTTGTGCCTTTATATCAAATGAGCTTAATCCAAGAATTGTCCACAAGTCCCCTTCTGTATAGTCCGCTCGCCCCGAGTTCTTATTCGTAGAAATTCAAGCCAGTCTAAAAAAATGTCTCTTATGCATTGTATACAAACCTCCAAAAATTGGGCACCTTTCGGATCTAGAAAACGCTCTGAACGATTCATTGCCTCATTATGAACACGTTATTGTCGCAGGCGATTTTAATACAAATCTTCTTCAGACTGACTCACCAGCCATACAACTTGAAAATATGTTCCAAAGCTTTAATATGACCATTGTTCCTCTCTCTGCCACACACCATACTGCTACTTCCGACACTCTACTGGACTTAATTGTGACTACACATCACAGAAAGTACTGTCATATGGACAAATTCCTGCTCCTGGCATATCTGCTCATGACATTGTATTCGTAGAATACTCACTCCAATGTCCTAAAAGACGCTCTAAATTGATTACGTACAGAAATTTACAAAACATAGACGATACTAAACTAAAATCAGACGCTTTAGAACTACCTTGGTACACAATATGGAATCTTAGATCAGTTGATGAAAAAGTAGACACATTTAATACACTGGTACTACAACTATACGACAGACATGCACCAGTAAAAACCCGACGATTTTCCCGCTCCCCTGCTCCCTGGATGAAAGATTCAATACGTGAACTTATGTCAAAACGAGACAAAGCATACCGAACATACAGACGACATAAAAATGACGAGAACTGGCATCTGTACAAACAACTTAGAAACACAACTACACAAACTATACGTAATGCCAAACTACGACACGCCCACAGTATAATCGGACCTGAAATAAGTGCACGGGACACTTGGCGAAAGCTCCGTGCAATGGGACTTAGACAGTTGAATCCCTCAACTGACTCTATAGACATTTCTGTAGATGACTTAAATGAACATTTTACCTCAATACCCATGACACCTCCAGACAACAAGACTAAAATAGACATTCTTAAAGACTTATCCCCATCCCCACATATAGGAAGAGATAAATTTTACTTTAACGACATTTCGCCTATAGACGTTAAAAAAGCACTCAAGCGGATTAAATCCAATGCGCAAGGAACAGATAACATCAGCATTTTAATGCTAAATAAAATCATTGACATTATTCTACCCACAGTGACTCATATTTTCAATGCTTCCCTTATAACTTCTATCTTCCCTATTGTATGGAAACAGTCTAGAGTTCGGCCTATACCAAAAATAAGTACACCTACTAACTGTAATGACTTCCGACCGATTAGCATCCTTCCGACATTATCTAAAGCCCTGGAATATATTGTACATAAGCAAATGACTGATTATCTCCAAGAAAATCACCTCCTTGATCCTTATTAATCCGGCTTTAGATCTGGTCATAGCACAACCACAGCTTTGCTAAAAATTACCGAAGATATTCGTGAAGCCGTGGACAGACGTCAATTGACTCCTTTAACCTTACTTGACTTCAGCAAAGCTTTTGACACAGTAGACCACGACTTACTTATGATAAAGCTCAAGCACCTACATTTGTCTGACAGCGCTGTATCCTGGTTCGACTCATACTTGCACGGTCGTCAACAATACGTTTCATTAAACTCTAGATCTTCGACTTGGCGTAACGTGCCGGCTGGAGTCCCCCAGGGCAGTGTTCTCGGACCTCTTCTTTTCTCAATCTACATAAATGATTTGCCAACTGTACTAAAGCACTGTCGTTATCACCTCTACGCTGATGATCTCCAAATTTACCTACATTCACCTCCTCATTCTCTCTATAACAGCTTGACAAAAATGAATGACGATCTCATATCCATCTTTAACTGGTCTTCAAGTATCGGTCTAAATCTAAATCCTAACAAGTCACAAGTAATTCTAATGGGACAACAAAGACTGCTTACAACCTTTGACATATCTACACTACCAAACATTACTACAAATAATATAATTATCCCTTATTCTTCTTCAGTAATAGATCTTGGACTACATATAGACGCAAATTTAACCTGGCAAACACAAGTGAAACACATATGTAAAAAGACTTTCTCCATCTTACATTATCTTAGGCGTTTAAAGAATTTTCTCCCAGTTTCGTTAAAACAAATCCTAGTGCAGAATCTTGTGTTACCACACTTCGATTATTGTGACATTATATATAATGATCTAAACTATGCCTTGTCGCAGAGACTGCAGCGTGTTCATAATGCTTGCATTCGATTCATTTTCAGTATCCGCCGTTATGACCATATTTCCGAACACTTTAATAACCTCTCTTGGCTCCGTCTTACTGACAGACGTAAATTGCACTCTCTTTCGCTACTTTTCAAGCTTCTGAATTCCTACATTCCTACTTACCTGGCGTCCAGATTTGAGAAGTTATCCTCTTACCACAATATTGACACTAGGTCACAAGATAGCAGTCTGCTAACAATTCCTTTTCATAGCACTTCCTCCTATTCTACTTCCTTCACAGTAGCCTCCGCCCGCTCCTGGAATCTCCTTCCTCAAGATATCAGGGGTTGCCGCACACTTGGCACCTTTAAGTCACGCTTATACAGTTACCTGTTGTCTAATAATTAATTTTTCTCTATTTATTAATTTTATACTATGTCATTAATCTTTTCCTCGTTTTTTTATATATCTTGTACATATTATATATTTAATTCGTTAAATTTAGAGTAAATCAAAATACATTATAAATATTAATTGTATTGTATTCATAACTTGTAATCGTTTATATATATATATTGTAATGCAGATTTAAGACTTTTCTTTTGTATTTTTTTTAAACCTGGTTGAGTGGTAGACAAGGCCTTAAGGCCTTAACTCTGCCAGGTAAAATAAAGCTATTATTATTATTATTATTATTATTATTATTATTATTATTATTATTATTATTAATTTCCTCCAAGTAATATAATAATAATAATAATAATAATAATAATAATTACATTATAAATGATGGCAGACTGGCAACTCCACATATGTGTGTGTGTGAGCGCGCGCATTGATTTATATATAATTCCGATACGCAACATTTAACGTTTTATCAAAAATACGGATTTCGTAATAGTAATGTACGTTCCGGAGCAACGCCACTGAATATGAAATTGAAACAGTTAAGTTTTAATCAGAATTTGTTAAAATATAAATATTTCACGGATTAAATCAGTTTATAACCCATAAATTTTTGGTATGAACAATGAGCAACTTTTCCTTTATCAGGTAAATACTAGATTCATTTCGAAATACCTTATTTATCATAGAATTAAATATTTCAAAATATATTACGTGTTGTGCTGTTCACATTTGAAAGCTAAACTGCTTACACATTATAACAAATTTAAATATAGAATTTGAAATGGTCTGTTTTATATGACTTCAGATAAGAATATATGTAATTCTATTTACGAACGTAACATTGAAGTAAATAAATAAGTAAATAAATATAAATAAATAAATATATATATATGGATTTTACAAATGTAATGTAAGCACTCTTACTTTAAGGGAGGAAAGGAGATAACGAGTATTTGAGAATAAAGCTCTTAGAAAAAATTTTGGACCAAAAAAAGATGAGCAGCCAGCTGAATGGAGAAGACAGCTTAACAGTGGAAATGCATGGTCTTTATAGGAAGCCAGATATAATTTAGAATATCTAAGTCTCGTTGACTGCGATCGGCAGGACATATGGCACGAGTGGGGAATAAAGGACGTTCACGGAAGCTTCTTGTAGGGAAATCAGAGGATAATCACCCAGTTGGTAGTACAAGAATGAAGAGGGAGAATAATATTAACTGTGATCTCAGCGAAGAAGATTTGATTATACTGGCGGATGTTTGGAAAAATGTGAGCTCAGAATAGGGATTGTATGGAGAGCTTATGTCCGCGCTTCCATGAACCTACGGTTCGATAGTACCAGTTAGTTAGTTAGTTGCAAAATTTTCCTCTTTTTACATCAATCAATTTTTAGTATGAACCTAAACAAATGAATGAGGATTACACACAACAAATTTCTTTAAAAAATTCATCTGTTTAATTTAACAATGGTATAATTGTAACACATAACCCAACCATATATAAATAGATAGATAAAGATTTTATCTTCAAAGTAAACTATAATCGTTTATTGGACCCAATATACTTACCACATGTCACACACACACGCACGCACCCGCGCACGCACGCGCACGCATGCACGCACGCGCACACACGCAGGCAACACGTACGCACCCACGCTCGCACCCACGCACGCACGCACCCACGCACGCACCCACGCACGCACGAACCCACGCACGCACCCACGCACGCAACCACGCACGCTCGCAGCCAGGCACGCACGCACGCACTCACGCACGCACGCACCCACGCACGCACTCACGCACCCACCCACGTACCCACGCACGCACGCAACCAAACACGCACGCACCCACGCACGCACGCAAGCACCCACGCACGCACCCCCACGCACGCACACCCACGCACGCACGTCTGCACACGCACCCACACGCACACGAACCGCCCACGCACACACACGCACACCACGCACACACACGCGCACCAAACGCACACACCCACACACACGCACACAACCACACGCACGTACACACGCACACACCACCCACGCACACACACACCACCCACACACATAAACACACCCACAAAAAACACACACACACACACCAACACCCCATCACACATACACACACACACACCACACACACACAAACACAG
>JASPKZ010008911.1:0-51196 GCA_030220185.1 Diploptera punctata
AGAGAGAGAGAGAGGGAGAGAGATTTTTTTAGATTAAAAAAATGCAAAAAACTCAATGCACATTGAACTTTAACAACGTATTTTAATGTAAATTATGAAGAAAAGTAATACAGGAGATAATATTTGCTTATGACAGATCAAAGCTATGAAATATTATATTCGCTCAAAGAGCACTTCTGCTGTTCACAGATATTCCGTTACAAAAATAAAAAAAAAGTGGCATATTTTGTTAGGTTGCAGTGTGAGAGCTATTTTGATATTTGAAGTCAAAGTGTTAGTTTATTTATTTACATATGTATATAGGAGACGATTTACACCATTATTAAATTGAAAATGGATATATTTACCAGGTAATATTTATTCCTATTTTCTATCACGTTCCAAATTCTGATAGAAGTGAATGGAAAAACCACTTCAGTAACCTTAAGTACAACATTACATTTTGTCATGTAACCTGACACGCCATTCCCACATTTATGATCATTAGCGTCGCCTTTTTTAAAAACAGATTACAACGCTCAAATCCCCTGTTTTATTATATTGTAAGTCTAATTCTTGCATTCAACAATCTTCATACGGACCATTCTGTCGCATCTAACGCCATATTTTATCTGTACTTTTTCATCTCCTAAGCATTTATGCATGCGAAACTTGAAACGCTTTATCTTCTCTGTTACTTTTTAAATAATCCTAAAAAATTCCGTAACGAATATAATTTTGTTATCTTATTGAAAAGGCATTTATTACGAAATTAAAAATAATTGCAGCAAATAAGACAGTGCATTTTGAATTTCATGTGATGGGTTTAATAATATTGATTTCAAAACCCATTTCTTCGTTCATTCATTCAATGGAAGTGTAAGATGGCTATTAGTTACCTTATTCCTGCCTATCTCCTGTGTCTAAGACGACAGTATATAAGCTGGATATGCTAATATTATGTAGTTATACGTCCTCTTTATCCTCTAAAGATTTAATTCGATACTCAAGTGCAAAATTAAATAGCGGAAGATATTGTGTACGGTATATCATTGCTTTAACACATGGAAGATTTTCAAATGAAAAATGTTTGCATATTTGGATCCTACTCCTTTTACCATTTAGATAAATCCGACAAAGATAAGTCTTTTATTTAAAATTTATTAAAATCCCAAGTTCATGTTGTAGTAAATATAAGAAAAAATATTATATACATTACGAAGGAATGACCCGAGTTTAAAAGTATGTACTGCATAAGTAGGCAATCAAGTAAATATCAAAGTAATAAGGAAGTATGTATGTAAATAGATATTTAAATATGTATGTAAATAAATATGTAACTAAGCAAGAAAAGGAGCAAGAAAATAAGCAATGAAAAAGAAAAAGAATAAAGCACAAAAAGAAAAAAGAAGAAGAAATAACCAAGAAAGTAAGGGGATACTTAAGAAAATTAGTAAGCAAATGAGACAAATAAGCAAATTAGTAAGTAAAATTATAAGCAAATTAGTAAGAACATCAGTAAAAAAGTGAAGTAAAAAATTGAAGTAAATAAGTAAAGTAAGTATGTAACTATATAATTAAGTAGTAAGAAAGTAATTAAGGAATGTGTAAGTAGATTTATTTAGTGTAGTTAGGTTGTGGGAATATACTTGAATATTTTATCCGGTTTTGACAGCATCATTTCTACCGCAAAATGTATGGCATTATAGTATATAGGGCTACCATTCATATGAAGTAGGTGTATTAATATCAAGCAATGTTGCCGACATACGGAAATGTCTCCGTTTTAAGTGGTTTTTGTAGCGGAAGTTTGAATAGTAAAATATTTATAATTTATTACGTTTTATACTATTTAAATATGATTTTATATTAATTTAGTCCCTTATATAAGAGCGAGACATAATTCTGCAAATGAATCAGATCTGATGTGACAAGTCTCCATCGAAATTGAATATGTTAGAGCAAGAAGGGCATACATGGCAATCATTGTATGAAAATCAATAACAACTTCATAAATAACATCCTGTGTGTACACATCCTGAATTTCAACGGTCAAAGTATGATTTTTTCAAATACCATTTCTTAATAAAAATATAGTAGGTCCTATATTACTATCCATGAAGATTGGAATTTACATTTACTAAATTTCAAACAAAATACCATATTTACTCATTCTGGTGTTATATATTTGGGTAACATGAATTTTAAATTTCATTTCCTAAAGGTACGAGCATCACTTTTATTTTAGGCTACGTACATTTTTTAAATAAAAACGTGCTGAATTTCTGTTCGAAACTACATGTGGAATCAATCAATCTCTTATATGAATGAGTGGTCCTGAAGAAGTAAGTATGTATAACTGCAAAGGTTCAATACACTGTGGTGGTATATCTACTGTTAGCTTTCCAGTGTCATATTCAGTCAATATTGCAAACACGAAGTCTCAGTCACGACCACACTTTGTATTTATTACTCCTTCCATATAAACTAAAAACGGAATGAAAATTCATTGTTTTAATTGTAAAAGCAATGACTAAACTAAAACCGTTATTTTAAGACCACTGCCACAGATTTTCCATTCTTATAAATTTCATGGGATTAATACAAATATAAGATTGCAGTTCTTAAAATGTTAGACTTATTCGAATGTATCTCAATGGTACAAGGAGTAGGATCCGGGTAGGTAAACAGTTTACATTTTGAAATATACGATGTGTTAAAGCAGTGATATACACTATCTCTTCCGCTATTTAATTCTCTACTAGAGAACATCGAATTAAATCTTTGGAGCATAAAGAGGGCGTCCAACTCAATAATTTATTAATGAGCTGTTAATAAAGGCAGCTGTTGTACAGTAGTAATGCCAGGAGATAGGAAATACTAAAAGTTTACTTACACATTCTATAGAATAACGCTATGAAACTGGCACTTGCAGTCAATATTATTAAAATGAAATATGTGGTCACACGTATAAATACTTCATTAAATAGAAATGGGCACCTGTCTACAAATGAGGGAAATTTTGAAGAAGTAGAGGAATTCAATACTTAGGAACTAGAAGGAATAAGGTGATGTAGGAAATTAAACATAAGCCCTCAACTCTGAAAACGCTCGATATTATGCATTGTGTATAAATAAATTATAATTAAAATTGTGTAAAACAGTGATTCATCCAGTTATAAGTTGTAATATGGATGTGAAACATGGTTCCTTACTTTAAGAGAGGGGGACATATAGCGAATATTTGAGAATAAAGTGTTGAGGAAACTATGTTCTATCAGAGAAGAATATACAGACGATAAAAAAAATCTACTTAACACTGAGCTCCGTGGTTCTTCATATTAAAACTTGTAATAATAAGAATTAAGTTTCGATAACTGCGATAGTCAAGTCATATGGCTCGAATGGGGAAGGGAAGTGGGGAATAGAGATTTCATAAAGGAAAACCAAGAATGTGGCAAGAGAATAGTATCAAGCCTCATTTGAGAGAGTGAAAGGATTGACTAGAAAATATTAGTTTAGGATATGGATGAATGGAAAGTTTTTGTCCGCACTGCCATTAATTTCTGATTTCTATAATGCCGTTGAGTTAATAGGTTAGTTAGTAAATCATAATTCTGGTTGAAATTTTTTCAATGCAGTCGACTGAATGAGACAAAATATTGTCTTTACTTTGTTTAGTTATTCTTAATAAAAACATTATCAAAGTAATTGAATTAGTGATGCCTGAATTAATTTAATAAAAAATTTATAAAATTAATTGTTCTCGTTTGGGATAAAAATTAAGAGAATATACAATTTATTTGTTGCTATTTGCTAATATCAGTTACTGATGGGAGAATTTAGAGTAACTTTTATGACAAGAGAACTGAAGTAATACGAAAAATTAGGATTAATAATAAATTTGGACAAAACGAAGTTAATGGTAATAGGAGATATATTAAAGGATCTGGTTTTAGAAGACGGATGGTGTTTCATGGAATAAGAATATAAGTTTTAAAACAAAAATAAACGTTTTATGTTCAATAATTAGTACAATGGCATACGATGCAGAAACATGGGAATTAAAATCCAGAACAATAAGTAAATATAATTCTTCAGAATTAGATTTTTGGAGGATTTCAGCTGAAATTTCTAGGATAGATAAAATAAGAAATAGTGTAATTAGACAAGATATGAATGTTCAAATATTAGTTGTGGATTTCACAAAAAAGTAAAAAGGATGATAGAAGACATACTATAATGGGTGTCACCTACAATAAATTAGTAATGTATTAAGGAACATGAGAGAAAAATAATTGAACGATGGAGCCTGGAATGACATAAAAACGTGGAGGAGAATGACAGTAGATTAATTGGCCCGAGGAAGATGTTGTGATACCAACTAATTAAATAAATAGTAATTACAGTGAGTATGTTGTATAGAAAAGTAACTTTATGATTGTGATACTGAATTCGACTACTTTAATTATGATTGCTTTAAGAATTATCAAAAAACGTTATGAACATAACTCATTTTGAGGTATAGTGTATGCAACTTATGCAAAGCTAAAAAATATAAAATAAGGGAACCATTATATAAGAAATAGGGTCTGCTACAAAACGTGTACATACTTTTGTACAATTAAAACAATACTTAACATATAGCTAATACTGTACATACTACTGTACACAATTTACATAATAATATAAAATCTAATAATAATACTAAAACTAATGATAATGATAACAGTGACAATGAATAAATGATGAGAGTAGAGATAAAGAAGAAGAAAATGTAACAAAAATTAAGAAAATAAAGAGCTTAAGAAAATGTTTGTACTAAAGAAAGACGAACAGACAGATGATTAAAGAAAACTTCATAACATTGAGCTGAGTAATCTCTTTAGGAAATCAGCTGTAATAAGAAGCGTTAATTCTTACAGATTGCGATGGCCAGGAAATGTGGCACGAATGGGGAATGGAAGACGGGCATGGAACCTTACTAAAAGAAAGTCAGAGGAAAGTGCCCACTAGGTATACTAAGAATGAGTAAGGTGGATTAGAGGGAATAATTGGAACTCATTAGCTCAGGATAAGGATGTACAGAAAACATGTCCGCGTGATCACGAATCTGCGGAATCGATAGTGTCTTTGACTTAGTTAATTGGATAAAAATATTAATAATAATAATAATAATAATAATAATAATAATAATGCATGAAGATAATATATGATGATGATTATAATAATAAAATTAATGCAGAAACTCTTAATTAATAAAAACATATCAATTTACTTTTATTAATATTTGTAACATGAAACCGACAATATGTTGGAATTGCACATTGAATAATCTGGGAAAACTTTTACCCTCCTTTCATTAAAGCAGTTTAATGTTACTAGCTGCTGTTTGACAATGAGTAAATGATGGGAGTAGCGATAAAGCAAAAGAAAATAGGCTATCACAAATATTAAGAAAATAAAGCGCTTAAAACATTTTTTTGACCAAAGAGAGACGAACAGACAGATGATTAAAGAAAATTACATATTATTAAGCTAGGTAATCTCTTTAGGAAATCAGCTGTAATAAAAAGAGTTAATTCTTACAGATTGCGATGATCAGGAATTGTGGCACGGATGGGGAATGGAAGACGGGCATGGAAACTTTGAAAGAAAGCCGGAGGAAAGTGCCAAGTAGGTATACTAAGAATGAGATGGGAGAATAATATTAACCATGATATGAGAGAGGGAATAATTGGAACTCATTAGCTCAGGATAGGGATGTATGGAGAACTTATTCCGCGTGATCACGAATCTGAGGAATCGATAGTGTCATTGACTTAGTTAATTGGATATTAAAAAACACTTCACTAGTGTAAGCGGAGAGATAGTAATGCATTAATTTATACTACAGGAAGTTTTATTTCTGTTATTAGAAAACGCTGCCATATTCCTGGAACGCAAAACCCCATTCAATATTGTTTACTTGACTGCAAGCATCTAATGCAAACGCTATTGTAATTTTATATGGGTTATGTGTACAAGGACACTGTAGAAATATTGGGAGTCAAGTACATTCAGAACGAAGGTAAAATAATAATAAATGCATGAAAGAAAATATTATTATTTCTTTACTGTCATGGTAAATAGAACAAAAGCGTCATAAGCTTAGTTTCAATGAGAAAATATTAAACTAATATAAATAAATGTAAATCACATAAATAGTTCTACATATCTCATATAGCGTATATTAAAGTTTGGAAAACATGTTTTGTTTAGCATCCTCCTTCTGGGATGTTCTGTAAATTAAACTTTGCATATGTTTTTTATTAAGATTGCTTACAATAATTTGGCCTACTGTTAAATTATTATGTGATTTGTTTCATTTAATAACTTGTAACGGATTATACTACGTGTTGTAAGCACTATCGATTATAGCAGCAAGGTCACAGTCATTTTGTCGTGAATGGCAATGACAGTGAAATCAAATAAACGATTTTCCAATAGCCCTACTAATCCTTATGAAATATATACTAAGTTACTTTTTCCTAGTTTTTATTGTATAATTATTACGAGCAAGTACCTACATATAGAATTAATTATAGTGTCATCAATATATTTTTACTAACAATTGTAAAATTAATCAGGTTCTATATTTTGTTAGGAGTTTAATACCAAAAACACACTTATAACACCACTCCTCATTACAGAAATATCATGTTACTAACTGAAATATGCAAACAAATCACTTTAAAAAGTGTGGGAGGGAAGAAAACTAGTGTATCCATTTACGTTACAGCAACTCAGTAGTGAAAGAACAATTAAAGCTAAGAGATGAAAAATGGGAGAGAACTAAGTACGGTAGGACCTTAGAGACGAAATTAACCAACGCAGACAACACAAGAAAAACTGAATACAGCACACATACCCTAGAAGTCCGGGAAGAACAAAGGGAGGGGAGGGAGGAGAGAGAGAGAGAGAGAGAGAGGACGAGAGAGAGAGAGAGCGAGAGAGAGAGAGAGAGAGGACCGAGAGAGACTTGATGCGAGGAGCGAGAGAGAAGTGGGACGGAGAGAGGAAGGAGAAGATGAGATGAGAAGGAGAGAGAGAAGGAGAGAGGAGAGAGAGGAGAAGAGAGAGAGAGAGGAGGAGAGAGAGGAGAAGAGAGAGAGAGAAGAGAGAGAGAGACGAAGAGAGAGAAGAGAGGGAGAGAGAGGAGAGAGAAGGAGGAGAGAGAGAAGGAGAGAGAGAGAAGAGAGAGAAGAGAGAAGGGAGAGAGAGAGAAGGAGAGAGGGAGAGAAGGAGGAGAGGAGAGAAGGAGAGAGAGGAGAGAGAGAGGAGAGAGAAGAAGGAGAGAGAGAAGAAGGAGGAGAGAGAGAAGAGAGAAGAAAGGAGAGAAGAAGAAGAGAGAAGAGCAGAGAGAAAGAAGAGAAGAAAGAAGAAGAGAGAGAAGAGAGAGAGGAGAGAGGAGAAACAATGTTGTAATAAAAGTGAAGAAATTGTTCTAGAGAACGAGAACAAAAAGGAACTGGAATCAAAGACTAGGGAGATATTGGATAGAATAGATAGTCCATTAGGGATAGCAAATAATCACATGTATGGGGACGGATAGAATCAACAAAAGGGATTGTTAGAGTGACCTTCACAATCTTCGGAGACAAGTTGAAAATAGTAAAAAGAAAATTCCATTTTAAAAGACCAGGATCCATATATATATAGACAATGACCTCACCAAAAATTACAGAGAAATTCAAGCAGCCATGAGAAAATGAGCCAGAGAGTAACGCGAAAAAGAAAACAGCGAGGTGAAGGTCGGATACCAAAAGATTCTAATCAACGGGAATTGGATACAATGGAAGGATATAAAATGCCAGACGACACCGATAGGTCGATTCCATCAAGAAGAAGGAAGGAGCTCAATGGACGAGTAGATAAAAAGACAGACAGATATGAAGAGATCTGGTAACATCCTTCCTCAGTATTCAGTGTGTAGTGCATCCACTTTCTATGCTATCACTCCTTAGGACTAGCTCACCTAACGAGTGAAATCTACTGAGCCAAGCCCTGTTAATCAGGAGACCCTTGCCATAACAGGATCTAGCAGGCTAAATTTATTATTATCCATTATAAAATATTACTTCCTTCAATAGAAAATGAGACGATATATCTTGAAAAATCTATACTCACACGTTACTGTTTGCTTAACCGAAAACTTCCAAAGGAAATACGGCCGTGATTTCATTAGGTGGAGGGGTGGAAAGACATTAAGATTAGGAGTGGAAGTTGAGTCCATTAGAAATTGAGTCCATCATCATCACTGCTATTTAATTCTTTGAATTTAACATTCATATCTCAATCCCTTTTTTTCTTCAATTGTTTATTATTTTGATATTGGCGCCTTTCAAGGTGATACCGAATTTATAACATTTTAATTTCCTTAATAATAAGACTTAGTATCTACGACTTAATTGCGTGTTTCTCGGGTCCGTCGGGCCCCAGCTGTGCTCACAACAGCAACAGGGCGCGACCCCGGGTGGCGGATAGGGGAACAGTCGGTGGTTTGCTTGCATTCCTCCCGGCTAGGTCCAGACCGGACCCGCGGGCCATTTGTGGGGTCGTCAGGACTCGAGCGACCTGACTTACTACATAGCTCGTGCTGCGCCCACTCCAGCAGCAAAACGCGTCCCCTCGGTGGCGTAGTGGGGAAAAGGTCGGTGGATCTGCTAGTCAGTCCTCCCTTCCAAGTCCGATGGACTCGCGGACCATGAGTGGGGTCAGCAGGAAAATTTATAAAACAGGGGCCTGCTGTCAAGCCAGAACTATCCCGGCCCACAGCGGGGGCATGGGCCGCTGTTGGTGGAGCGGTGGGAGACTACGTGAGCGCGACCCCCTATCTCTTGGTTCAATTGAACCCGAGACCATCTGTGGGGGCACCATGGGAGTTGAGCACCCTGGATGCCTACATTGCTCAGTGGGCTGTCTCACAGCAGCTACACGACTAGGCTTAGTCTTGCGAACGGGCTGGATGGGACAATACCGGGCGTAATGCTGGGAATTACCACCAGGTCGATAAGCTCGAGAAAGGTGGAAGCGCGGTCTTTTGGCTTTTGGGACTTAGCGCCGACTCTGGAACCGAGTGACCCAAGGAAAATCTGTGAGGTCGTCAGGAGTTGAGCGACCTGACGTACTAATGCTCAGGCTGGACCCACTTCAGCAACCAAACGCGTCCCCAGCTGGTGCACTGGGGGAAAGGTCGGTGGATCTGCTAGACAGTCCTCCCGGTTAAGTCCAAGGGACTCGTGAACCATTAGTGGGGTAGGCAAGAGTTGAGCGCCTTGGCGTACTATTTGCTCATCTGTTGGAGCTTGCGAGCTCCGTGCTGGCCCACAACAGCTGCAGAAGGCGTCCCTGGGTGCACACCAGGGCTCGGCTCGGACCAGTCCAGAGGGGAGCAACTGTACTGGTTCCTGGCTCGGCCCACGGGCCCGTCGACAAACTGTGGGGTCGCCAGGAGATGAGCACCTGGAAGTACTAAAAGTCTCACAACTGTTGGGCTTGTAGCCCTAGCCGGTCTCAAAACGGCTGACAGGACACGTCCCTGGAGGCAGGAACAGGGGAAATGGTCCGTGGATCTGTGACAGCAAGTCCTCCCGGCTAGGCTCATGGATCCCGTGGACCAACGGTGGGGTCGTCAGTATTTGAGGCGAACCTGATGTACTATGTAGCTCAGCATTCCCAAAGAACTGCAAACTCCAACACCCTCTCCCTGGGGTGTTGGTTTAAGGACCGTGAACTTGAACGTGGACTTGAACATATTATAGGGCGGACCTAGACATAGGACTCGGGAGTATGGTCATGACGACCGAGGTATTCCAAGGGGTGGACGGATGGGCCTAGATGTTGAAGGCAACGGCGGCAGGACACCTCCCTGGGAGGTAGACCAGGGCACGGCCCGGATCAGCTCAGACTGCGAGAACCTACGCTGACTCCCGGCTAAGGCTACGGCCTCGTGGACCAACTGTGGGGTCGCCAGGAGATGAACACCTGGATGTACTAAAATCTCACACTGCAGGGCTTGGTGAAACCAAAGCCCTAGCCGATCTCACAACGGCTGCTGGATACGTCCCTGGAGGTAGAACAGGGAAATGGTCGGTGGATCTGCGATGCTCCCAAGCAAAGCAGTCCTCCCTGCCAGGCTCATGGAGCCCGTGAACCTACTGTGGGGTCGTCAGGACTGAGCGAACTGATGTACCATGTAGCTCACCAATTTACCCGAATTAATAAT
The DNA here is from genome assembly GCA_030220185.1 of Diploptera punctata. Taxonomy (NCBI): domain Eukaryota; kingdom Metazoa; phylum Arthropoda; class Insecta; order Blattodea; family Blaberidae; genus Diploptera; species Diploptera punctata. The sequence goes on from JASPKZ010008911.1 coordinate 10,247, forward strand.
TCCAATACATCCTCCCGGGTGTTGGTTTTAAATTTATGAAGTTCCATGTGGTTTAGAAGTAGACATAGGGAGAAAAAAAACAGTTGGCTGGGGAGTAGAGGAATTATTCTGAAGTATCCCCAGGGGTGGTAAGTGGGCCCAACTGTTGAATAATAGGCCTTCGTATTTAATTAAGTAATAATTTATCTTAAAATTGATAATAAATGCAATTGGTTTGCATATATCTCATAGTATATAACATACTAAATAAATTGCAATCTTAAAATTAATAAAACAGATTACATAATGAAGCAATACGCAGGACTTGTGTCAATATGCTTGAAGCAAGGCAATAGTTGAACTGACTTGGAAAGCATCGCGTAGCCATACCTGTAATCCCCCGGGATTCATTTAATTAACAAATTTTTAGAAAGGATATTGGATTCCAGAGGAAATTCATCCAACAATACAGATACTATCGTAGTCTGGTTTATTACTACCATTTAATTAAACAAAATGTATGCTATGCTCCAAAATTGCATATTATTATTTTTTTGTTATTAAGAATGAAAGAATAAGAATAAATTTTAGTCAGATTTAAATGTCTGTACACTGTATTGACAATCGAATGAGAAAGTGGTCATGTTCGGGTGCAGTTCATTTACAGAATTTTATACATATAGAAACTATAGATTATAAAGTTATTGTTAATGAGAGAAGGAAAGCAGAAAATTCAAGTTCAGGATGAGGCTTCAAAATAGAATATGTACACTGAAACTTAAGTATTAATGCAAAGACGAATAAAACAATGTAGAATAGTATAATATCAAACTGATGAAATAAATTAAATATAGGGCTGTTAAGATATAATATAAACCAAAATAAGCTACTACATGATTGTTTAACTTTAAATATATAAAGGTAAAATGAACCCGATACAGGCCATGTTAGACTCTTGGAGTAGCAGGAAGATAAGGCTCCCACTTTTCTAGACAATCGACACTTGATGTCAGCCGGGTTTTCAGCACTGCGTGGCAGTCGTCTTTACACCCAGAACAAGCGTCTGGTACTCATTTCCATTAGAGGCTGAGTCGACCCCGGAACCATGGTTCCATCAGAAGGTTTGGGTCAGTTTAAAAATCCTTACCCCATCGGGACTCGAACCATCGACCTTCTGGTATGTAGGGTATTGCCTTAACCTACTACGCTACGGTGTCCCTTCTTAAATTAATTAAATAATTGAATTTTCTAAAATCTAGCTGTGTTAATTTGCTTAATTCTGGATTGGGTCTAATTAATTCAGTGTATAATCCGGGTCCTAAATATTTGCTATATTTAGGTCATGCAGTTGTATAGAATTTAGGTACATGTAGCAAATAGTAGTATTTTTCCTGATGCTGAAAATGCAGTGCGATCCATATAAACCTGAATCATTTTACCGTAAGTCTTGAACCAATAATAGGACACACGTGCAACTTTGGGGGAATACAATACACAATAGGGAGATTACATTACACTGTTTACCTCACAGAGCAAATTTTGGAAGTGTCCTCCACTAGCATCTATACACATTTGCACTCGTTTCACCATATTCTATGAAGTTCTGCGGAGAGTATCCTCGCCGATGTTGCTTATTTCGTTTCGAATGGTTTCCTTTAGATCATAAATTGTGCGAGGCCTATTCTTGTGCACTCTATTTTTTAGATATCCCCATAAGAAAAAAATCCGGTGAGGTTAGGTAAGGGGATCTGGGGGGCCACAGACCTCTTGAGATTATTCGATTATCAAATAAACTGGCTACAAGGGCCATTGAGGCATTCGATGTATGGCATGTCACTCCATATTGCTGGAAATAACCTTCTCTCAATTCGATATCATCCAGCTGCTCCACAAATGTATTGAAGATACCCGTATAAACTTCAGTGTCTGCTGTCGTATCTAAGAAAATGGGACCAACGATTCTGGAAGCTGACACCGCGCACCATACTCCAACTTTTTCATCATGCAGTGGTGTTTAGTGGATCATATGGTTTTTTTTTGTGTTTATGTTGCCTGGCAGATGAAATCATGCCTCATTTGTGAACCACGTTATGTAGAGAAAGTCTGAACGTGGAATAAGAAAATCCTGAAATCATCGACAATAACGGATTCGTTTTTCATAATCTGCTTCTTTCAATTGTTGCACCATATGCACTCTGTATGGCCCTAATCCCATTTTCTTCGCAGTTCTGTGGCATGTGCCAGTTGTCCCCAGCTTTCTTGCTAGCGACAAAATTGTTACCTTTGTCGGAACATCCCGTACATTAAATTCTCTTCGAAATTCCCGTTGTGTTGTTACCAAGGAATTTGTCTTCCAATAAGTTTTCACAATGAAAACACGCTCTCAAAGTGAATACTGTATCATGCTGTTATGACGGCAAACTAAAGACTGTCTACAATGCCATGAAAATGCTCACAATTTCCATCGAAATCAACAATATAATCCACAGATTACATTGATCGATTGTTGCCGTGATTGTTGTTGATTCTCCCTTAGCCACTGAAATCATTAAAACAAACTTCACATATCTACGAGGTTTCAGAGAGAAAATATGGCCTAATAAAATTGTTCAGATGTATATGGATCGCACTGTACTTTATGAACTTTACATTCGTTTCTACTTTAGTGAACATAATTAAGGAACATAAGCTTAAAATTGGTTCAATATTTAGCATACATAACTCAGATTTTATGTTTCTAGGGCAATCTAAAGGTTTGTGCAAGTACATTTTTTATAATTCATTTTATAGTAATATTAGGGAGAAAGGATAAAGTTAGCAACTCCATCTCAACCTAATATCCCATACTGAATTATCGATCGTTCCAGAGCTACGTAAATAATGCACAATACATAAATTGACTAATATGGTTTAAGAATGGTGAATTTGTGGTTAGATTTTCGCAATCTGTTGCACAGAATGAATACATTTTTCTCGTATGTAAATAATTTACTTGTGTTGATATTTTCAAGGAAGAACCTACGCAATTTGCACTATTACAATTATGAACAAGTACAGTGACTATGAGATTGGGATTTGAATTAAATGCAACTCCACAACATGATGTTAATGTAGAAATAGTTTTAGAAATATTCGAGGAAAGTAAACTCGTGTCTACCCATTCTTTAATTACATCGAATAATTTTTCACCATTTTGAATTATTTGTTTCAGGTAGAGCCACAAACTATGACAACCGTATCATCATTATATGGATATGAAGAACCGGAACACTTCTCAATGATAATTTTAAGTACGCCTAAGTCATTAATATATTTTGAGAATAAAGTTGGATATCAAACTGTTCCCTGACAAGTTACTGTAGTTACCAAGTTTTGTTTGATTGTGTTCCATTACTTAAATAATATTGAATAATTGTAAGAAGATAAATTATTCTTATTATTATATTATTATAATTAATTATAACCATTTTTATTGTTATAATAATAATAATATAATATAATAATAACTAATAATAATAATAATAATAATAATAATAATAATAATAATAATAATACGTAATAATAATAATAAAAATCATAATCACACTATCTAATAATAAATATACTAATATAATAATAATAATAAAACATAATTACAAATAATTCATCACACTCATAACCCTCCCTCATCTCAATACTCATCATAACTACATATCATCAATCCATCATAATCAATCATCCTCAATCCTCCTCCTCCTCCTCCTACTCCTCCCTACCTCTTCCTTCTGCTTCTTCTTCCTCTTCTTCTGTCTTCTTCTTCCTCTTCTTCATCTTCTTCTTCTATTCCCTCTTATCTGCATTCTTCTTCTTCCCCTTCTTCTTCTTCTTCTTCCTCTTCTTCTTCTCTGCTTCTTCTTCTTCCTCTCTTACTTCTTCTTCTTCTTCTTCTCTTCCTCTTCTTCTTTCCTCTTCTTCTCTTCTTATTATTCCTCTTCTCTCTTCCTCCTTCTCTTCTCCTGCTTCTCCTCTTCCTTCCTTCTTCTTCCTCACTTCTTCTTCCTCTTCTGCTTCTTACCATTCTTCTTCTTCCTTCTTCTTCGTACCTCTTCTTCTTCGTCTCTTCCTCCTTCTTCTTCTTCTTCCTCTTCTTCTTCCTTCTTCTTCTACCTTCTTCTTCTCCTTCTTCTTCTTCTTCTTCTTCTTCTCTTCTTCTTCTTCTTCTTCTTCTTTCTTCTTCCTTCTTCTTCTTCTTCCTGTCTTCTTCTTCTCCTTCTTCTTCTTCTTACTGCTTCGTTCTTCTTACATTCTTCTTCCTTCCTTCTTCTTCCTTCTTCTTCTTCTGCTGCTTCTTCTTCTTCTTCTTCTGCTGCTTTCTTCTTCTTCTCTTCTACTGCTTCTTCCTTCTTCTTCTTCTTCTTCTTCTCTTCTCCTTCTTCTCTTCTTCTTCATCCTTCTTTCGTCTTCTTCTTCTTCTTCTTCTTCTTCTTCTTCTTACATTCTTCTTCTTCTCTTCTTCTTACTTCTTCTTCTTCTGCTTCCTCTCTTCTTCCTTCTTCTTCTTCTTCTTCTTCTTCTTCCTTCCATTCTTCGTATCATCTTCTTAATATTATTATTATAACCACACAAGAAACTGAATGAAAAATTATGTAAGACAAATTTCACACTCTTCCCGCCCGCTCCTCGATATCTTGAAGAGAATGTAACCATTACTGCAAATGAAGCTCTAGAAAGGAAAGAAAGTCAATATTGAGAAAAAACTATAATTGGGAAAGGGAGATTAAGAGAATGTAGATAATAAGACAATTAATACTCTTAATGGTTAAGTAGCACACATTTGGCAGATAAAAGAATATAAAAGGGTTCAAGCAAGTGTAAAAAATCAGGGAATAGATCAAAAGAATAAGTATTGAGTTCTAAATTGTCAAAGATTTCAAAGTTATATTGAAAAAATTGACGTTCAGAGTAATGACACAATTTAAAAATAAAAAATAAAGTTAAGAAGTACAGAAGTCAGTAAAATTTACAATGTAAGAAATTCATTAAGTGAATTTTTAAATACAATTTAGAGAAAGAAGACGATGAAAATAGAGACAATATACATTTAGATACTGAGACAGTAGAAATAACTATTACCAGCTTGAACAATGTAATTGTTTGTGGTGAACAAGTTGTTCAGACAGAATTGATGAAATATGGGACAAGAAAATTATTTAACTTAATTATGAGCATTTTTTAAAGATGTCTAATTTGAGCAGAAGTACCAGGAAAGTGGAAAACTCTGTCGGTATCAGTTTTATTCATAAAAAAGAAAGATAATATAAATGTAAGAATTATAGAGGAATCACAGTAATGAACATTTCTGTATGGAAAAATCATATAATATACATAGAAGATGAGTTTAAATGTAAACAGAATGAAATCCAGGCAGGCTTTAGATCACAAATATCTAAAATAGAGTACACCATTTGATGAAACTATCATTTGAGAGAAATGTAACATGGGTGAGGGAAGTAGATTATACAGGGGATTATTAGAAAACATTAGCTCATGATACGGGAGTATGGAGAGCTTTATGTCCGCTCGACATAAACCTACGGGTTCGATAGTGCAGTGAGTTAGTTAGCTAACGTGGGTCGACAGGTTCATTTTATAATTGTGGACTTTGAAAAAGCATGACAGTGTTTACTTGTACCTTGTCAAACATTATTGGAAGCTTCAGAAAAAAAAAACAGTTTTCTTTGAGACGAATTTTAATTCTGTAATTTTATTAAATTGTCATGTTTCAGTCCCAAGTTCAACAGAACGTTCTACTATTGCATTATATATTATTACTTTATAGTATCAGATAATTTGTCTATACATACAATATTGCTGTTATTGTCCTCCTCTTCTTAATTCTGTTTTTAATGTAATAGTCTTGTATATCAACCTCATCTACTTTTACTCTCAAATTCTAAAATTCTACACGTCCTCTAATAAGGATTTCCTGAATTTCTGACATTATGATATTATGATATGAAATCCCACATAAAATGTATTTCTTAAATTTGTTTCTTGACCCTGTTTATCTTACACATTTATCTGTTTTCTGGACATAAACTCCATGAATTCATACAAATTACTCTTGAGAAATTATTGCATGATAATCTGCTTATAACAGCATATGTAATGTATCTGTTGATTAATTTAGAGTAAGATATTTTTATTTATTAAGCCTTTTGGGGATATAGCCGTGTGGTACTTCCATTCCAGAAGGTTCATTTAGCATCAGGTTGATAGCGCTTTGTGTATAAATATCTTAAATAATGCGGGTAACATGCTACAGCCCTGACGAAGGCTCGCAGTAACTCTAATTTAATCTAAAATAAATTTACCAATTTTTATATTGGTTACAACATGTATATACACTTTTTAATTACAACCAAAAAATAAAATATTCTGCCTGATCCGGGATTTGAACCCAAGATCTCCCGTTTTACAATGGCAGTCCCTGTCCTTTTGTATGGGAGTGAATCTTGGATTATCACTACCAAACAAGAGAGTAAAATCCAAGCAGCCGAGATGAAATTTTTAAGAAGAGTAAAAGGATGCACTAGAATGGACCAGATAAGAAACGAGGATATCTGTGAAGAACTGCAGATCTACTCCATAAAAGAAAATATATTTAACAACAAGATTCAGTGGAAGGAACATGTAGAAAGAATGGAAGAAAGTAGATTACCAAATAAAATCTTACATTATTTTTCGAGAAGAAGAAGAGATGTCGGACGTCCTCGGAAGAGATGGTCTTAGATCTATTAGTGAAGACGGAACAGGCAACTAATGCCTAAACTAGGAAGTGAAGAAGAAGACGAAGATCTCCTGTTTTACGCGTTGGCACTGACTGATCATGGATTAGCTCATTAGCACAATTGGTTAGAAATTTTTCTCCTTAGTTGAATTAATTATTGAGTGAGAAAATCTTGCTTGAGTAGAATCATTTAAATGTTGTGTTCACATTTTTATTGCAATAATAATTCTTGTGTTAATTTATATATATTCTAATGCGGTCAGAGAGATGTTCAATATTATAAAAAATAATATAACACGGGAACAGTGAATGTCAAGAATTTTGTATTTAATTCTTAGATATTTTCAACTGAATAGGTATGGGCAAGTGGAAATATTAGGACTATAAAGAAATGTGTTGTAATGGTAGCCTCCTGGGGAAAGTAAAATACTTCTCAATTCATGGATCCAAGATATAAGAAGAGAAATGACTGAAAGAGGACTAGACGACATGGAATGGGTGGATAGGGACGAGTGGAGGAGAAAATAAAACTTCAGGCATAGAAAGATAAGTAAACACTGAAAATCTGTAAAAGTTATAATTTTGATCTTCATGTTACAATGCTATCGGCTGTGGTGGACTAGTGGTTATGCTCCTTGCTTCTGATCCCGAGGGTCGCGGGTTCAAACCCTACCGGGGTCGATGGATTTTTTTAGGATGGGAAAAATTCAAGGGGTAAGTCCTCCGGGAGGGACTTTAAGCCGTGGGTCCCGAGTCTGAAGATTTTCAGGCTCGTAAAATATCCTTCAGCCTGAATGAAAAGGCCTCTAAGCAAAATTTACCGACTTTCCCGTCCTAGTACTACCTTGGTTTCCAAGATGTCAGTATGAGGCGGAACGCTGATCACGGACCACTCAAATGACATCTATACGAAAACAAGTGTAACTAAATTAGTATGGTTGAAATTCTTCCCTGTAGGGGGGAGAGCGCCTAAATCTGTGTTAAGGGAAATTTGGGCTTACAAGAAGATGTTACAATGCTCAAGAGGACCTTACTTTGACCAATATTTAAACACTTTTCATTATCCTCCCACTTTCTTTACGTTCCCATGTTCGTTCGTCCAATTATTTTCATCTATTGTTTTCTTTATCCAGCAAAAAACGCTTTTGACAACCATTCAATTCCTATTCAATGTACGTGTTCATATTATAAATGTATTTTAAAAATCTTTCGGATTGTGTTCCATCGGGAAGGAAAATGAGAAGTTAAACATAAAAACAAGGCATAGACAAGTTAATGTTACAAACGTTAACTCATTACTTACACCATAACGCGACAGACCAAGGAGGCCCTTGGTCCATCAGCCGGATGCTGGCTTCACATCCACATGTATAATTTACAGAGGCAGACGATAATCCGCACAGAACAAGTTGACATGTAGCCTGCATGTCGAGTCCCCAGCCGTTATAGCTGGTTTTCTCAACCTGAAGCCGCTACTTATTGTAGGTACCCAAATTCAACACGATTGAAGTGTGGATACTTGTCCCATACTGACACAATATCCACGAGAAAATTTCTTCCTCCATGGTAATTCGAACCTGAGAATGCCCCGTGCTCTGCGCCAAGGAATGATGCCTTTTATCACGCGGGTGAGATATGGAACTCTTTTGCAAACGTTAGTAAAAATAAATTTAAATATGTATGTGTTTTTATTCCATTAATATTAGGCCCTTTCTTTTCTTAACATACTTCACTAATTTTCAAACATAGAATTGAAATAAAAATATCAATTAATTTCGAAATAATCTAAATAAAACTATGTAAAACAAAATGAAAATATTCCACTGTATTTTTCCTTCTTATTCTTTTTCAACTCAGTTTAATCTCTCACTTTATAGATACTTTTACATGCCACACGGTACCCGGTACTTATGTGGCACGGCATGTCGGGTGAGGGATTTCAAACTGTGGATCACACACTTACTATTTTTGACCACACAAGGGTATGGAACGTCTTTCCGAATGAGCGAACAACTCAATGTCAGGACCCCCCACCCGAAACAATACAATATCAAGACGAAACACTCAATCCAAACACACATTCATACTAAACATGGCGAATATGATGACGATTATGATTGCCAGATGAAGTTCGGGGACAGTTTGGGCCATAAAGTTTCCTGATATTTGTTTTACAGGTGAGGAAAAACCCCTAAGAAACTATCACCCTGGAAATTAGTCTAGACCGTGGATCGAACACTGGCCCGCTGGGTACGAGGCAATGACGATACCCCGAGACCACAGCAATGGACCTCTTTGTTCCATAAACAAAATAAGAAAAAGGTAATTTGCAGTGTACTCTATTAACTTAATATATGTATTAACCAATAAAAATATGTATTCTGTAATACGAATGCAAAGTACAGATTAATGCTATTTATTTAAGTCAATTTTATTTGAGTGAAGATACACGTAACCAAAAGCACCTAATTATAATATTAATGTCAAACTGAATATTGCTGCAAACTTATAGGCTATATATTGTTCATATAAAATATTTTCATTATATTTTTAGTTTGCAACTACGCAGAACTTGAATATCGTCTCTACTGGAAATTTTAATTATTTACAAAGCAGACATACCGAGCCTTCTCTAGACCCGTACACTATATGATCAAAAACAATGGTAAACTCACCAAAAGAAGGATTGGGCCAATGTCATCTTTATGATAGCCTTAAGTCTTACTTACTTACTTACTCAATGGCACTATCGAACCCGTAGGTTCATGGCCGCGCGGGCATAAGCTCTCCATACATCCCTATCCTGAGCTAATGCTTTCCAATCATTCCCTGTATAATCTACTTCCCTCAGATCATAGTTAATGTTATTCTCCCACCTCATTCTTGGTCTACCAACTGGGCGTTTTCCTTCTGGCTTTCCTACAAGAAGTTTCTATGCACGTCTTTTATTCCCAATACGCGCAACATGTCCTGGCCATCGCAGTCTACGAGACTTAACTGTTCTTATTATATCTGGCTTCCTATAAAGACCATGCAGTTCATTGTTATGTAGTCTTCTCCATTCACCTGTCTGCTCATCTCTCTTTGGTCCAAAAAATTTCCTAAGAACTTATTCTCAAAAACTCGTAATGTCCTTTCCTCCCTTAAAGTAAGAGTCCATGTTTCGCACCCATATAATATAACTGGTAGAATAATAGTTTTATATATTTTCAGCTTAACGTTTTTTGAAAGGAGTTGGGACATCAAAAGTCTCTGCAATGCATAATAGCATGCATTTCCAGAATTGAGCCTATGTTTAATTTCTTTGTGCATCTCATTCCTATATTGTGATTATTGTTCCTAGGTATTTGAATTCAGCCACTTCCTCAAAATTTCCCTCATTTGTCATTAGCTGTCCATTTCCATTATATACTGAATTTCTACGTGTGACCATATATTTAGTTTACTGATATTTACTTCCAGTCCTAATTTCTTAGTGTTACTCAATAGTGTGTGCGTGTTGGCCTTTAGCATCTCCTCGCTATCGGCCAGTAGTACTACATCATCAGCATAAACTAACAGCTTATTAATACCATCAGTTGTAAGAACTTCCTCATTCTCTAAATATTTAATGGCATGCTCTAGTACAAATTAAATAGTAGAGGAGATAGTGCATCTCCTTGCTTCAACCCTTCTGGATTTCAAAAGTGTCTGAAAACTGTTTGCCTACACCGCACCCTACTCTTTGAGCCATTTAGAGACACATCGTATAAGTCTAACTAACTTTTTAAGAATTCCGAAATCCAGCAGGATACTATATAACTTCTCCCTCTTAATTGAATCATATGCTTTTTTGAAGTCTACATATAGTTGATGTACAGTACCATTATATTCCCATTTATTTTCTAAAATCTGTCTTATACTAAAATCTGATCTGTTGTATACCTGTTTCTTCTAAATGCACATTGATGATCTCCTAGTATGTTATCAATATAGGGAGTAAGTCTGCTTATTAATATATTTGTTAGAATTTTATACGAAGTTGAAAGTAATGAGATGCCCCTGTAGTTGTTGCAATCAGTTTTATCTCCTTTCTTATAAATTGGTACGATAATTGATTCCTTCCATTCATCTGGAAGAGCTTCTTTTTCCCAAATCATACTAAGCAACCAGCATATCTTGTCCATCAATTTTCTCCCCCTGATTTTATCAGTTCTGCTGGGATCTCATCTTAGCCTTAAGTCTAGCAAAAAAAAATCCAGTAGTTGTTTAACATTTCTGGAGAAATGGCAGCCCATACCTCTTGCAGAGCTGTAAACAGAAAAGTTGATGACTTGGGTTTTTGGAGTCTGGAGCAAAGTTTACGTTCCAAGTCTTCCTACAGGCGTTCAATTAGATTGAGGTCGAGGTTGTGCGACAACTGGTCCTCTATGGTAGGCAGAACAAAATTATTCAAAAAGCCTTATAAAAGGCTGACGTTTAGATTGCCATTCAGTTTTACTGTAGCACCAAGCCAATGCTATGAGAGATTGCCAACGTCTAGCGTAACTCGTCCTAATGGTCACGGATTTCTTATGGTCAGTTTTCCAGTAACGGCGATTTTAACACCCATTGCAGGTGACGTTTAATAATAAAGGTGGAAAAATTTGGCAAGTATGCAGCTACCTAGCTATGATTATCCAATTTCCTCAACTCACGACGAACAGTCGCGATGCTTACTTCTGGAAGCACGGTTGATTGATTCAGCCATCAACCCACGATATTCACATATCAACATTTGAAATGGTTGACTTTGCCAGCTTTAGAATGCTGAAATCTTTTTAATATAGTTACTTCCTAAGTGGGCACTTATAATCCTTCGAAAGTCAATGAGAACTGTAGATATAGCCATGTTGCTATTATTTGTAATCCCTCACAGTACACAATGAATCCGATGTAAAATTTATCATAAGGCTGTAGCACCACTATTCAAAGGTGTCCCTATTGTTCTCTTCATATAGTGTAGATGTCTGTTATTTATGCTCCAGCATTAGAAGTAAAGAAGTAGTTTTCTATTATGTTACTACGTGAATAATTTAGATGCATTTTTAAAATTAACAAATATATTTCTTTTTCTTTCTGCTGTCGGTTATGCGCACTGTAATAAATCTAATATCGGGCTTTTAAATGTGTTTTGTACGCTAAGCTTTGAAATGCTATTTTAAGGTACTGCAAAATTTAACTCCAATTTCGTATAGAGGAATTTTTAATCTCTTGGATGGAATGCTTTTTTCCCTGTTCACGAAATGCGAAAAATATTCCAATGAGCAGTCTACAGGACATGATAGTAGACTTTCTCAAGATTTTTAGAATATCATCTACTCTAAAACGAAAGAAATCTTAGTAGTTTTTTTCATTATGAGGCCCTAATGTAAAGTTTAATAAAAAAATATATATATAATGAATATATATATAACAGCTTAATGCAACGCCCATAATGCTGCCCAAAATAAAAATAACAAAAACACTTCAAGGTCATGAAAAAGAAGTTGATAATACTAATTTGCTTGAATTGCTTAGGTGTTCAGACAGCTAGCTAATTGACTACGGTTTGTCAACATATAATTCACAAACAGCTTGAATCGTTGTTTATTTGAAATGTTTGTATCGAGAATTTAAATTTAATAAATACGTTCATAGCACAAAAAGAATAGTGGTCAGTGGTTAATATAATAATTGCTCGAATATTGTCAGCGGACTATTTGGTTTTAGGGTGAGTTGTGATTGGGCAGATCACGTAGAACGATGCGATTGAAATTAGAAAACATTATTTTTTTTATTGCAAACATTTAGGGAAAGATAATTTGGAAGACCAAAGACGTAGGTGAGAGGATCAAATTCGGATGGGCCATATGGAACTGGATATCAGAAATATGAACTGGTATCATGTTGGATATAGGCTATGGCAGCCATTTGGAAGGTCCTAAGATGAAGGGCGGTTTTCCATAAGCCATTAGAGTATAGTTATATGGGTATAGGATAGCCAATGGTAAAACTAAGGTGAAATTCTGGATTGACATTAACAATTTTCTGTACTGTTATATGCTGAGTTGTAGGGGTAGGGAACGAATGTAAATAAACTAGGTGCGAGAGTTGGTACAACTGCAGTGAAGAAATCGTATACATTAATTCAGAAATATTGACTTTCAAACCACGAACTCCAATCTTATTGTTTCGTTCTTAATGTTGAGTACCAGCATGTTTTGAAAACGTATAGTACTTCAGTCTGTACACGATCACCCGACCCCCGATATCACTGCAACAACATTACCCTACAGCGGTATTTCAGCTCAGTATATAACAATAGGTGTTTAAGGTTTGCTGATCGAGTATCTTAATTTAGAGTACGCAGAGTGCACCAGTAGTTTATCTACTGAACATTCTAAAAAGATGTACAGCTGCAGACTAAGGAAGGGGGAATCATCTTTTTCCTCCAACACATTGCCTGTTCTCATCATCATCATGTTTGGCGTGACGGTCCGTTTAGTTTGACCTTAGCGTCCCTCATAACAACCATCCATTCTCCTCGGTCAGTGGCCTTATTTCTCTAATTTGTAATTCCAATCCTCCATAGGTCCTCCTGTAATTGCCTGTTCTACGTAGTTTAAATTTGATCGTAGATTGTACGGCTATATTTTAATATATCTATCTTTTTAGTCTCAAACAATGTATTCCCTTTAAGTTTAGTTTCAGTCAAGCAGTAAACTTTGATAGTGAGTGCGTTTTAGTTATGACATTCAAATGGAAAGGCTTAAATTAAATATCTTTGTAACTAAGATATCTCAGAAATAAGTTAGACGATAAAAATAGTAATGTGGGAAGGAAATGGTTTTCTTTCTGTTTGTAGGTGGCGAAGGGGACAAAACTCGTATTGCGAGGAATGTCACGCCGATGATAATTTGCTATATCTCTGAATTTATAGCCCGTAAAAACTAACGTTCGTATGTTACTGAAAATAAATGTCCCTTTCAGCAATTAACAGATAATAACAAAATGCACTTTATATTCATTACCAGGAATCATTTTATTTATTGCGAATTGAAGAAAGAAGTGAACAGTATCCTACTGAACTAGGACTGTAACTACCCTTAGTTCATATATCATACTTATCGTAAAATAGCTCAAGGAAATTTTACAAATATATTTAATGGGATTTTTTTTCTGACAAAGGTTATATTGCTTTAAGAAACTTGGGGTAACTACGGGTATATCAATTCAAAATTTGTACTTAAAATTATACAGTTAAATAGTACAAATTATATAGTTTAACTAGGGAAATAGTTCAGTGATAGAATAGTTAATGATATCCCCCAAAACAATAACTGAAAAGTCCATAGCTTGATAGGCTTAGAAGGCCCTTGGCCTACCAGATGGCTGCTGATTTCACATCCGCACGTTTTAATCAGAGAGATGGGCGATAATCTAGTCAGTATAAGGGGCGACTTGTGGTGAACATGTCTGGTTCTCCAACCGATATAGTGGTTTCTCAACCTGGAGCCGCTACTTGTTGTATCAACCCAATTTCCTCACAATGCTGGGTGAGCACCAGTTCCGTACTGGCCTAGATTCCATGAGAAAATTTCCCGTAGCTCTGCATTAGGCATCATGCTTTAAATCACTCGGCTCCGGCGTGGGACTCAAAAGAAAAAGTGCCTAAGTAATATGAGGCTAGAAACATTTCATTGGCTACTTTTAAATTTCAGGTAAATTCCTGTACACATAGTAATATTAATATTATGTGTTTTTAATTGGAAATATATTTACATGTACTAAAGGAAGTTGAAACAAAATCGCTAACATTTTAAACTAATTATACAGTACATTTTTGTCACATTACAATTACTACGTATACATTTGAGGTTAAATTTACGAAGTCAGTTATCAATGTGAATTAAATTTTAATTAATAATAACAAAATTGGTTTCTAGTTATGTTGAAATTAACATGGCGATTCTTGAGATAGATGGAAGAATTATTTCAAAACAGTTCTTAAAAAATACGAGTTATGGACTTGCAGTGTTCAGCCAATGTCTATCCTTGAACTTCGCTTTTACAGTCGCTCATCATATACACATGCTTTTGAAGGTAGATTATTTATATGAAAATAGTGCAATTTTGGAAATTCAGTTTTAAAGGTCAATCATATTTCTCATTTCTTCATAAAAACAGACAATTACGTTCGGTATTTGATGGAATTAGAATTTTTATATCCCACGTTAATTCGAATCCTATATTCACAGCTAAACTCAGACCATATGCTGACAGAAAAGTCATTTCATCATACATACAATTTTATTATATAAACTTTACTTATTAACCGTTATTTAAATCGAAAAAATGCGAAATGCATACTGCAAATTGATGTATTGTGTCTAGGATGGGCGTGATAAATAAATAACATTACTCTATTCTAAGTAGTATTCTACATTTAGAATAAAAAGAAAGTAATAGAACAAATTAAATTTAGTTTTGTCACGAAATTAAATGTTCCAGAATGAGTTGTAGTATTCAGATTTTCATATTTTAATATAAAATGTAATCTTGATTCATTTTATGATATCTGGTTCATTTTAAATTTCTGTACATAGAGAAAATAAGGTGAATCGATTTCAGGAGCTAGTTAATAAAAATTAAAAAAAGGTTAATTAATTTTATTTTAAGGGACCATGGATTTTGGGTTTTATTTTCAACAACTTCTAAGCTATAAAATTCTATATATGCATGCATATTGGATATTAAACCTCAATTACTTAGCATAATGCGACAACATTTTCGAAATCAGATATGTTCTCTATTTAGCGTATATTTGTTAGTGTTTAAAATGATCGACATTTCCACTCAACCTCAATTACCTACAAAACCTCTACTATAAGAGAAGGGCTGAATACTACCTATGTCTGGGAGATAAATGGAATTTAATTTAAAAAAATAATCTGATAGTCACAAAATACGAAACTATTTGTGGAAATTATTTTACTTCATCATTTATATATGCATATATATAATATATATATACATATTTTTTTTTTTGGGATGTGACACCAAAACTGAGAGAATTGAGAAAATCATAACGCTGAGTTATCTCTTGTGCTACTATACTGTCGTAAACGGGCAATGAAGTTTAGTGCTTGCAATAAAACCTAACAGCTTCGTTTCACGAATGTTTATTTCATGATATGAACAGCATTAGTTAGACTAACAATAAATTGAGCAATATTTTTGTTTTCACTTTTACTTTTTCTCAGTTTATTTGAAGAGAGTTTAATTAAACATAATACTTGGGGGTTAATCATTTTGACTTCATAACATGATGTGATTAATTAATGCAAAACTTGAAAATCATCGAGAGGTGGGTTTAGTTTCAAGTTATGCATATGGCAGACAACAGAGTACCGGCACATTCTGTCAAATTTCGGTTCTCTGTGAAGCCATTTCAAGTTGAGGGTAATTAGGATGGGAAGGAGAAAGTTTCCACATGCATTTTATTTCATTCAGTTTTTGCATTCTGCATTTTGGGCGTGTGTGAGAGCGCAAGGTGACGCCATGTTGGGAGCAATGGAATCGATACGCTACTGGGTGGCCGGCGTCTCATCCCAATGCACAATTTCTACACATACCAACATCCAAAATACAAAATTCGAACCGTGCAACATAATTAAGCAATTTGTAGACGCTGTTTCTTCAAGTCACGACACATCCCGCGTCGACGAGAGACCGCCATGGTAGATAATATAAAACAAAGTCAAATTAAAATAAATTAATGATATTAACTGAAAGAGGCGAAGCATGCATGCGATCGACGATCTACTTAAACCCTAAATAATACAAAACGTGCCAAATACAATCCCATGTCAAATAAATTAATGTAAAATAAGCAAAAAAACACCTACCAATTTGAAGAAAAATAGGTGATGATGGGCCGGTTTAACTAACCAGATCTAAAGAGATGAAAACGGAAGGAAAACAGCAACCAAATCTGCGACGTACTCCTACAAACGTAACACAAGTTGCAGTGAGACGGTGCGAGAACTAAATGCTAGCGATCAGCTAGATGTAGGAGAGAAAATTGGCCGCATCACCGCCCCAGCAAGTAGTAACCTTACTCCTACTCCTGACAAATGTTGCCCGACGATGGGGGTCTAGTCCATTTAAGGATACAGTAATCATGGGACGATATTTCCTTGTGCAATTGTAAATGGTACTAAGACACCATTATTCACAGCAGAATAAACAACGTTATGGATCTGTTTCTCGCGGCGCACGAAGCCCAGGGTGAATGGGTGGTGCGTCCGGTATCGGAGCGGGTTGTTCAAAGTCACATCGATCCCGGCGCCGGGCACCACTTGTCGCCTTGTAGCCACTTCTTGGCATATCCACGTAATCACACATATATTCGTGGCATGCATTTTTATGCGCGCCATCAGTACTGATACCGTTATCTCCACTAGTCGGCACCACCTTCACCTCATCATGGCTGCCGCCACTTTGAAATCAGGTTTGTTTACTTTATTCAAATTACATTATTCTTGTAAATTGCACCAGTATGCATAACCATGTGCACGGGGCCAAACTTCTTGCGAGATGATTCGCACATTAGCACGTCGCTCCTTATTTTACTACAGCTCTAAAAGTATCTATGTCTATCTGCAGGATATTAAGGTGCCAGCGAAGGTCCGGCGGCTAGACTCCCTGTGTCCAGCATGGATGAAGGTATGTTCATGTTGTAAGCACGTGTTCTCTGCTACACCAGTACCTCTAGCGGGAGAATTCAATTACACTTAAACTCACTTTTCTTTGCAGTTTATCTTTATTCTATAAAAATAGTTTTTTTTAACCGCGTTCATTCTAAGAGATAATCTTAATTCTTACCACGTGCTAAGTAAGCAACTGAACAAATTCCCTTTTGTATAGAGTTATGTCTTCTAATTTTAATACAGCTTTTTAATAGTCTTGAACTTTTCGTTTTAATTAGTCTTTCATATCAATTTGCATTTGAATGTCTATTTTCTGCGTATGAATTGATATAAAATAAAATACAGAAAATTGATTAAAATACAAAAGATGACCTTTCTTTATTAAAATGGGTCCGTATGCGGGTTGGCAGCTATGAGAGGAAAGTATTTTATGCTGCGGAGAATAATATTCAAACTAAAACGAACAATCAATTAGACCTACTATCAATAAAATAACGTTAAAATAAATGCATAAGCTTTCAAATATTGATACTGTTTATAAACATTGTTTTCTCTATCATGATCGTTATTTGATATCTACACTAATATTCCTGCTTGTTAAACACAATAATACTTTGTATTAATTAAAAAAAATATATAATGACGGGACATTTTCATTACAAACATTATGTACACTGATTTATATTTCCCACTAGACACATCCGTTTTTTGTAAAGGAGTCTTAATAGATAAAGTTTTAACAAGGAATCCATATCCAGAGGCGGACCGTTTCGACTCTATAATGATTGCGCGAGAAATATAATTTCAAATTTCCCACTTCCAAGTAGGAAACTCAAATTGACCGTGGACGTTTCACTCAACAGATTCCCGGTACCTCATGTTAAAAAATGTATGTAGTATGCATCTAGGAAAATGCTGGCTCATGTGAACCACAAATTTACTATATGGAATTTAGTTTCTCTCTTCAGAAAGGAGAATTTCTATTTACAAGTCTACCAGGATCGATATCAGTGTATGAATCGGTATGCCTCCGGATATGGGTTTCTTATAAAGAATTATCTACTAAGTCTACTCTATAAGCCGGCAAAGTGTGGAATAGGAATTCTGATTTACCATGTACACTGAGTAGTCTTACTTAACATTTAGTTGTTTTAAGTAATACCTAAACACACATAGAATGATAATAAAATAAAATTTACAATTTTTCTCCCACGAATTAGGTAATTTGAAAACCCTACTTAAGCCTCCGTTGATGGAGAAGTTCTTATTAACTTTCATGTGTACAAACGATAATCATATATCTTTGATATTGGATCGGTAACAAAATATTTTATATAAAACTGACCAACAATTAAGAAGACATACATTTATAGGCCCTACATAATTGTATTTCTATTGCACCTGCTTTACTAAGTGTATTTATTTTCCACTCCTTGTACTAATGTCCTTATACCCTTACTCAAAATCAAGGCTGCATTTGTATTTGATGCTTTAAGTCAAGTAAATAGTAATGGATGAATATAGATTTACACGAGTTCTCTCTAGAATAAATTAATATTTTACGATATCATAAACGAAAATGCAACTATTTTCACCCCATTTGATTACATATTACAATTAGTATTAGTTTACAAATGTCGGAATAGAATAGAAGGTTTTCGCTTGTATAAGGGCTGAGAAAACGTAAGATGAGACTTCGAGCGTACAGCCCGTAAAATATGAAAAGTGGAGCACGATACGCGAAATGAATTAACACTTTCACTTCACAAAACTTAATAACACTGTACATAGTGTGTCGAGTTTGAGAATGCAGTACTTCCTTCCTTACTCGAGGTATGATAGTTGAACTAAACGCCGCCACAAACTCGACTGAACTAGGTCCATGGCAGAAAGAAAATGAAGTTCTTTTGACATAGACTTGATGTCAGACGCCGTGGTTCCGAAACACGCCGATGCTATTCCGGTTTTGTTGATTAATAGTATTAAAATCTTGTGATGAAAGGAAATAACAATGTTTCCCGGTCCATAGCCAGGTTAATGTTACAAAATGACGACAGTAAAAAACAAACTTTAGTTATTGTATAATTAAATTACTTTGAATGTACATTACACATCAAATGTCAAATGTCAAATCCTAATAAAGACGTAATCTGGAATATATAGATTTGTGTGTCTTAAAAAAAACTCGATGGTACGACAGGCCTGGGAAGTCCCTTGGTCTACCATTCGGCTGCTGGCCTCACAACCAATTGTTTATTTTATTATTCACAGAGGTAGACGATCATCCAGCCAGTATAGGGGTAACGTGTGGTAAGTATGGCGGATCCCTCAGCCGTTATAGCTGGTTTTCTGAATCTGAAGCAGCTACTTCTTGTAGCTACCCAAATTCCTTACGATGCTGGGTGAGCACCGGTCCCATACTGTCCAAAATTCAAAGAGAATATTTCTTCCCTCATGGTAACCCTAACCAGTGCTCTGCGCCAAGACATCTTGCCAATTCACAGTAATTAGTATCGGTGGACATTGATAATCTGTATCATAGGTTCAGAATAATAATTGACAATCTATTGTCCACCAGCAATCTAGGAGAATAAATACTAGACCACCTGATTTATGAATATAGTCTACTGGAAAGTCAACGAAGAATTATACAGCTACATACCATGTTATATAGGCCTATATTGGATGGAATTGGCCAAACATCAACAGCAACTAAATTGAATTCTACAGATTCATTAAATCAATAAACTTTGTTATATTATTTGAGATAAAATATCGTAGTTTGTCATACACTTAGGAAAAATAAATGAATATAATTCTCGACAAAATCAATTACAAACAACCTAACAAAATTATCAAGAGAAAAGTACTATTGCTATTGTAAATATTATCTTACGCTCAGTATTTAGAATGTAACTTGTTATTAACATTGAGCGTCGCCCGCGTTGGTCATTGCTTGTAGTCCCGAGGGTGGCGGGTTGAAACCCCTGCCGGAATCAATGGATTTTTAGGATGGAAATATCCAAGGGAGACGTCCTCCGGAAGGACTTTCAGCCGTGGGCCTCAAATTAATAGGTTTTTCAAGCTCATAAATGAACCTTAAGCCTCTATTAGTGATCTGAGCGAAATTTAATTGGCGTTCCCATCTAATTAATATCTTAGTTGCCTACTAGAAAACTTAATGAGGCGATGTGCTGACCACATGCCATTTATGATATCTTTATGGAAAAATGCGTAACAAAATGAGCTAAGTAAAAAGAAAAAAGTCCTGTTAGGTGAGTATCCGTGTCATCGTGAAGGATGTGTGGGGTACGTACAATTAAATACATCACTTTCACTCATCACTTTCCAGTAGATTGTTAATCTTCTATCCACTAGAGAAAATAGAATAATTTTGTGATATACAGGGTGTCCCAAAATTAGACTGAAAAACTTTCGGAGCTGAGAGATAACATTATTTTAAACACTTTTTGTTAAGGAAGTTTTTTTTGTTGAGGTGCTTCGTTTAAGCGGCGGACGAGTTAATGTCATTACTGCCTCCCACCCACAAAGACATCGGCGATTTCGCCAGCTGCGCAAGTTATTCGTGCCCCAAGGTCCTCTTCAGATTCAACAGGTGTTTCATACACAATATTCTTCATGTGCCTTCACAAAAAGAAGTCAAGTGAATTAAGGTCAGGGGAGCGTGCCGGCCAGGCAATGTGTCCACCTTTAGGTATCCAGTGATTGCCGTATGTAGCCGTAAGATGACGACGTACTTCAGCACCAAGGTGAACTGGTATCTCATCATGTTGAAACCACATGTCCTGTCTGATATGAAGGGGAACTGTTTCCATTAGATCAGACAAAGTTTGTTGCAGAAATACTAAGTAAATGTAAGCATTGAGTCGGGCGGGCAAAATGTATGGTCCCAATAAGAAGTTATCCACAATACCGGCCCACTCAATAATACCAAATCTCAGTTGATGTGACCTCTGAAATGTAGCATGGAGATTTTCGAAGGACCAAACATGTGAATTCCGACTGTTAAATAACTGCTCACGTGTGAAGCATGCTTCATCTGTGAACATGACATGAGATGCAAACAGTACGTCTTTTTCAATTTTGTCCAGATACCACTGACAAAATTGCTGTCGCAGAGGATAGTCTTGAGGCCTCATTCTGTGGACCTTTTCAAGATGAAAAGGGTGCAACAAAATTTCCTGCAGAATTCTTCCCACAGTGCTACGACTTAGGTGCAATTGTCGAGCGATAGCACTAGCTGCAAGATTGTTCTCAATGCACCGCAACACATCTTCCTTGTTCTCAGGAATCCGTTCAGAAAGTGGCCGTCCTTGAAATTCTGCTCGTCTATCCAAGGAGCCTCTTTCACGTAGTCTACGTTCAATGCTGGCAAATGTAGTGTGATGAGAAAATCTTCGGTTTCGGAACTGTTCTTGGTAAAGCCTTACAGCCGCACAACCCGAACCGGCTTTCCCATACACCAACAGTATGTCCGTCATCTCATTCCATGTGTACCTTTATATGTTGTAAATTAACTAGTATGCAGCAGCCATTTCAGCAAAGCTAACGCACAATGTCAAGGAAACACAACGATGAGCTCAGGAAGTAAACATGCTAACCGAATTGAGGCGTCTTGTTTTGTTCCTTTCGTGTGTTTCCTTTAAAAGATACATATAGTACACAAATGTAATTTACGCATCTAAACCAACTGGGTGGGAGGCAGTAATGATATTTACTTGTCCAGCGCTTAGACGAAGCAACGCAGCAAAAAACCTTCCTTAACAAAGAGTGTTTAAAATAATGCTATCTATCAGCTCCCAAAGTTTGCTGGTCTAATTTTGGGACACCCTGCATATTAGTTCATCAACATATCATACACGTAGACAGAAAATATGGGGGAAATATCGATTACATGGACTATAAAATAGCTCTAAAAGACAGATACAAATGTAATATTAGCTCAGTAATCAGCATAATGTTAATAAGACTGGGGGGGGGGAAGAGAAAAAAAGTAATGCATGGTCATAGATTGAATATTCCGTTGCAGGTAACATACAAAAAACTTAACTCTTGTCCGGCTTATTTCAGGTCAAGGAAGAGAGGGGATGAACCGTACTATTATTGAAAGAATGTGATGTACAAGGGTACCGGCTGACCAGGCCAAGACAGATGAAATTAAATTGAATGAAAAGGATGTCATGAGTAGAGATGAGTCGTGAAATGAAGTTCTTGGCAGGAGAAAACGGAAGAAACCCCGAGTAAAACCTGCCCTAGCATTCGTCCACCGAACCGTACATGCAATGACCGAGACGCAAACTCGGGGACCAAGATGTAGACAGAAGGAGTGTCTAATTACTTTCACTCGGACCCTCCAGTATGACATATTTTATATAAACCTTTAATGTATTAATTTAACAGAAAACAAAAAAAAAACGAGATATCGTTAACTATCTGTAAAGATCAGCGGGGAAATGAACTCAAATAACCCACGGTTTTGCCCAACAGTTCAAGGAATTAGTTCAAATATCCCTATTATTCTATTCTCAGGAAATGTTTGAATACTCACTTTCTAGGACGCTAAAGTGGTCTCAAGGACCTGTGTGGACGTAAATAAGAGAAGGAAAATATCTAGTCCTCTGCTCCTCGGGATCGAAATCAGACCATCTAGCCGTAGTCATACACCTTATACCAAGAGCTACTTGGCCTAACGTATCGAAATAAATAAACCAAATAATACGACAAAATTAAATTTTAATTTCATGTATTCTACACTTGTTGTACTAAGCTTATAAAATATATTACCTGGATTTCACTCAGCCTGACTCTCAGGTTCCGAGCTGTGCTCATCAGCTCATGGAGTTATTTATGAACTTCCGTCCCCTCTCCATGAGAGCATGACTGCCATATGTTCCATGTATTTCCAATCACAAAATATCCTTTGTCCGTTTTGTAAAACAGTAAAACACGTCATGTATAAAAATGTAATCGATATTCAATACAGTTAATTAACGGAAGTATAGAATTGCAATGTTTCCAATCATCATTTAAAAATTTTACAGGACGAAGGCAAGCACGATTTTTATAGAGTTACTAGCATTATATTCTATGTCATATGGAAGAAAACGTTTATTCATTAACAGGCCTTGAAGTCCCTTGTAGGCGTGGAAGCAATAATCTACGCTCCTTTCCTATCGGCATGACGATGAGTTAGGGTACCATGGCCTACGTTCCGACCAGTTTTATCGTCAAAGAATGTTCCCGATGGCCGTATTAATTTCTATGTCATATTGAAGAAAAAGTTCATTCAATAACAGGCTTTGAAGTTCCTAGGAAGTAATGAATCAAGAAAGTTCTCATATTCCAAATTATAAGAGGGTAAATGTATCTACGTTTCTTAGAAAAACGGTACATCCATGGACATTAAAAGTTATTGGCATCACTGTAAAATTGTTAACATGGAAGGAAGAAGAGGCCGATTTTTACGGGTAAAACTGTGTTCCTAATTATCATCTAGTTTAGGGGTCACAACTGATAAACGAAGGGGAGTGTGACATCATACCCATTCCACACACACAGGTGCAATCAAGACTGTCTCTCGGCATACAATACATGTGTAGCCTATATAATGTTAACGCTCTGGTGTAACCAACCGCACGACATACATCGATTAATTGAGAAAAATAAGGCCGAGTTCATTAACCACCAAAATCGAAAGATTATATGTGGAAGTTAACCTCTAGCGAATATTACAAAAATAGAGCCCTAACGGCATCAATTTTCAGTTTTTCACAATAAAATTCGGTATGAGCTACTGAAATTAAATCTAGAAAGACATCCGTAAATATGTGAAACCCGGATATTAAATGCGGTGGGTTTATTCGAAGGCCGAAATTTAAAAGTCACTCTAGTGGCAACCATGCTTGTTTTCTCGCAACGAAACTTGAGTAAGAACAGTAATACGTAGTTCGTTAAACAGTAAAATCGGACCATCCACTTTAAATGATTCCAGTCTACAGCAATTTTACGTCATTTTCCTATCCTCTCTCTTTGGAGGTACTCTGATGTGTTCACGACTTCGGGCGTTTACAGGGACATGACATGTCGGGAGAGAGAGATTCTTTAAAAGCCTGGATTTCATACTGTTTTCATCACGAGCACTGTACTGTGGCTATCTTCCAGACAATACGTACACTAAAGACAAGATATGTCATTCACTTTTACATTTATATTAAATGCGAATGTGATATTGGTGATTAAAATGGTTAGATTCTTCAGGTAGACCTACTTTTGAAATTCACAATGGGTCAAGTAAAGGAGATACGCTATATCCTCTGCTATACAGTTTTTTTACAAGAGCATACCATAAAATCTCTAGAGGTTGAAGAAGGACTACAACACAATAGTATTAACAGTATGTTTGTTTATGCTGATCTGATGATGTATATTATTATTATTAGGAGAGGGGAGAGAGAGTGAGAGAGAGAGAGAGAGAGAGAGAGAGAGAGAGAGAGAGAGAGAGAGAGAGAGAGAGGAGGTGGAGGAGGAGTAAGTACTAAGAGCCAACACGAACACACTATTGAGTAACATTAAGAAACTGGGACTGGAAGTAAACATCAATAAAACTAAACATGTGGACACACACAGAAGTACATCATATAATGGAAAGGGACACTTATTGAAACATGAAGGAAGTGTTGAGAAAGTAGCTGAATTCAAATACCTAGGAGCAATAATTATGAATAGAAATGAGGTGCCACACAAATTAAACGTAGGATCAAATCTGGAAACGCATGCTATTATGCATTATAGGGACAACATTAAACTGAAAAAATATAAAACTGTTATGTGGATGCGAAACATGGAATATTACTTTAAGGGAGGAGAAAAGATTACGAGTATTTGAGAATAAAATTCTTGGGAACAGTTTTGGGACCAAGCGAGATAAACAGACAGGCGAATGGAGAAGAATATATAACAGTGAGCTACCAGATCGTTATTGGAAACTAAATTAATAAGAGTTAAGTCTCGTACACTGCGATGGGCAGACGAGTGAGGAATGAAAGAGGGGCATTGAAATTCCTTGTAGGAAAACCAGAGGGAAAGCATCTATTAGGTAGGCTAAGAATGAGGTGGGAGAATAAGGTTAACTCTGATTTGAAGGAAAGTAGATTATAAAGGGATGATTTGGAAAATATTAGCTCAGATTTGTATGAAGAGCTTATGTTCACCCGGCCATGAACCAACGGTTTTCACAGTGCCAGCCAGTGAGCGAGTAAGTTAATTAGTTAGTTGGTATATGCACAGGGATTATTTGGGAAAATAAATCCTGGCATTTGTCTATAGGTTAGGAAAAATCCCGAAAGACGTCACCCAGGAAACTTTCCATGATCGGGGATCGAACCCGGGCCCGCTATTTTCTATACTTGAAAATATTAAATTAGGACTCTTGCTGATTAGACTGTAAGTTATGAATGGGTTGGGCTTAGCTGATGTTAGTGAACAAGCAGGTAACAGAGGCTATTGTGGGAGAAAAATGCATCACATTTCGGCTAAATTATGAGAGTTGGAAGTAGAAGTGTTTACTAATCTCTGGAGGAGCTCTTTTGTGTTCACTTATAATCCCCGCGTTGTGATTGGTTGGCTCGCCTCCACTGCGAAAACAAAGCTTTCTTAAGGAAGTGGAATGAGCCCACAACTAATGGGATGAATGGCTTTTTGTCTTTCAATACGAATTCAGATACGTCTGATTATTCCTCTCCACACAATAATAATTCTCCATGGAATTAGGCCAATAAAAATACATGAATCTTAACGATCTGAAGTTTTATTACACATCCTAGTAAATAAACATAATGGACTCCTTTGTCATATTCTAATTATTTCATTTGATTTATGCTAAATTACACATTTTCTTACAATTAACTGCATGTTTTTTTAAATCGTTTACCCACACAAAATTCTGTAGGACTTACATCTCCCATGGCAAGTACCCCGGCTTGGGGCCTAATGGCAGGGAGCAGGAAAGTTCAACCACGCACTACATAGGTAGTTGTGGTCTGCCCTATATCTGTAATTTGCTGGATGCCAGGGTTACCGCCGAAATGAGAGAGAGAGAAAGAGAGAAAGAGAAAAAGAGAAAAAGAGAAAAGAGAAAAAGAAAAATAGAGAGAGAGAGAGAGAGAAAAGAGAAAGGAGAGTCAGAGAGATAGAGAGAGAGAAAAAGAGAAAGGAGAGAGAGAGACAGAGAGAGACAGAGAGAGACAGAGAGAGAGAGACACAGAGAGAGACAGAGAGAGAGACAGAGAGAGAGACAGAGAGAGACAGAGAGAGAGAGAGAGAGAGACAGAGACAGAGAGAGACCCAGAGAGCGAGGACAGAGAGAGAGAGAGAGAGAGACAGAGAGAGAGAGAGAGAGAGACAGAGAGAGAGACAGAGAGAGAGACAGAGAGAGAGACAGAGAGAGACAGAGAGAGAGAAGAAGACAGAGAAGAGAGAGACAAGAGAGAGAGACAGAGAGAGAGAGACAGAGAGACAGAGAGAGAGACAGAGAGAGAGATAGACAGAGAGAGAGACAGAGAGACAGAGAGAGACAGAGAGAGAGACAGACAGAGAGAGAGACAGAGAGACAGAGAGAGACAGAGAGAGAGACATACAGAGATAGAGAGGAAGAGAAGACAAAGCAGACAGAGAGAGATACAAGAGAGAGATACAGACAGACAGAGAGGAGAGAGCAGAGAGAGAGACAGAGAGGAGAGACAGAGAGAGACCCAGAGAGCGACAGAGAGAAGAGACAGAGATAAAGCGAGATAGAGCGAGATAGAGAGAGACAGAGAGAGAGACGAGAGAGAGACAGAGAGAGACAGAGAATAGAGCGAGATAGAGAGAGACCAGAGAGAGACCAGAGAGAGACAGAGAGAGACAGAGAGAGACAGAGAGAGACGGAGAGAGAGACGGAGAGAGAGAACGGAGAGAGAAGACGGAGAGAGAGACCGGAGAGAGAGACAGAGAGAGATGGAGAGGGATAGAGAGAGACAGAGACAGAGAGAGAGAGAGAGAGACAGAGAGAGAGACAGAGAGAGACAGAGAGAGACAGAGAGAGAGACAGAGAGAGAGAGACAGAGAGGGACAGAGAGAGAGACAGAGAGAGACAGAGAGAGAGACAGCGAGAGAGACAGAGAGAGAGACAGAGAGAGACAGAGAGAGAGACAGAGAGAGACAGAGAGAGACAGAGAGAGACAGGGAGAGACAGAGACAGAGAGAGAGACAGACAGAGAGAGACAGAGACAGCGAGAGAGAGAGAGAGAGACAGAGAGAGAGACAGAGACAGAGAGAGACAGAGACAGAGAGAGACAGAGAGGGACAGAGAGGGACAGAGAGAGACAGAAAGAGACAGAGGGAGAGACAGAGGGAGAGACAGAGAGAGACAGAAAGAGACAGAGGGAGAGACAGAGGGAGAGACAGAGAGAGACAGAAAGAGACAGAGGGAGAGACAGAGGGAGAGACAGAGAGAGACAGAGATAGACAGAGAGAGACAGAGATAGACAGAGAGAGACAGAGAGAGACAGAGGGAGACAGAGAGAGACAGAGAGAGACAGAGAGAGACAGAGAGAGAAAGAGACAGAGAGAGAAGAGACAGAGAGAGAAAGAGACAGACAGAGAGAGACAGAGAGAGACAGAGAGAGACAGGGAGAGACAGAGAGAGACAGAGAGAGACAGGGAGAGACAGAGAGACACAGAGAGAGAGACAGAGAGAGACAGAGAGAGGACAGAGAGAGACAGAGAGAGAGACAGAGATAGACAGAGAGAGACAGAGAGACAGAGAGAGAGACAGACAGAGAGACAGAGAGAGAGACAGACAGAGAGACAGAGAGAGAGACAGACAGAGAGACAGACAGAGAGGCAGAGAGAGAGACAGAGAGAGACAGAGAGAGAGACAGAGAGACAGGCAGAGAGAGAGAGACAGAGAGACAGAGAGAGAGACAGACAGGGAGGCAGAGAGAGGCAGAGAGAGACAGAGAGAGAGACAGACAGGGAGGCAGAGAGAGAGACAGAGAGAGAGACAGAGAGAGAGAGACAGAGAGAGACAGACAGAGAGAGAGAGAGACAGAGAGAGAGACAGAGAGAGACAGAGATAGGGAGAGAGACTGAGACAGAGAGAGAGACACACACACACAGAGACAGAGACTGAGACAGACAGAGAGAGAGAGAGAGAGAGAGAGAGAGAGAGAGAGAGAGAGAGAGAGAGAGAGCACAGAACAACGAACATGCAACAAGACCCTATGTGGCGATTTAAAATCCCACGATTTGTTTTTCAATAACACTGATTAACTTGATTTTTGACAATAAAACTGATTAGTGGTTCCATTGATTTATTAAACACTATTCAATAATATAGTCACAATTTTCCGTAAGGCAGACTTTTTTGTAAAACTATTTTGTAGGATAAGTTATTAAAAAATAGCCTATTATGATTTATTTATTAATATTTTCGTTACGTTATCTTCGTCTTCATTCAGCCAAGACTTAGACCTATGTGCCTGTAACGATCTCAGTAATGAATTTTATATCCAGCACTTGCTTTGAGGGCCCAGAGATCACTTTCCTGTTGGACAATAGCGAAGCATGGCTTTGGAACTCTATCTGAGCTCTTTCATCTCAAATATTAATTCAGTTGTTCTGGTGTTCATATATGTACTTAATACCTGGCTATAAAAATAGTTCTTTCAACACATCATCATTACGTTTGTAATCCCATTTGATGTACCCTGCTGTATATCTCATGAATATCATTTCATTAGAAGTTATCCCGTTCGCCTCTCATTTCCTCAAAGTCTATGCCTCACTGCCGTAGCAAAGTGAAAGTCTCGCTCAGGTTTTGTATTACCGTTCACTGACATATCTCTAGTCTAGTGAATATTCCATTACTGTATTTATTATTGACATGGTTTTATTTAAATTAATAATTTTAATTGATATATCCTCTTCATTCTAATATGTTAATGTATATCCAAGATAGGTAAATGAATTTACTCTTTCCAGTATTTTTGAATTTATAGAAATTTTCTATGTAAAGGGAATTATCCATGAAAAGTCGTTTCTTTTGTTTTCTCCATATTAATTTTTATATCATACTAGACGGCTATTTTGTTAAAATTATATGTAATATATAAAAATCAATGTTTGTTTGTTTGTTCGTATTCCATGCGCGGTCATACCGTTGATCCGATATTGATAGTCTTTTTTTTCAAAATGTTCAGGAGATTCCCGGGTTGAATATAGGCTATAAGGGAGTTGTGATATTCAACCCCTTCACCCCTAAAAATCACCCTTTGTAGTGAAAAATGTGAAATAAAGTCCCTATTTTGACGCTTAAATGGCTTACGCTGGCTAAACCATAACAAATACATCAAATTAATGTACACATAATTCAATATCTCACAAAACTCTACAAAAACAGTCCGCGAGAGCATATGTTTATCTTTAACAATAACCATTTTTGTCTTTCATTGATACCAAGGAGATCGGGATTCCCGGGCAAGCACGCTCTGCAATACCGTTCATCCGACTGACATGGGGCTTTTTCAAAATGTTCAGGAGATTCCGTGGATGAACATAGGTCATAAGAGAGTTGTAATACTTACCCCTTGACCACTAAAAATCACCATTTGTAGTGAAAAAGTCCGCGACAGTATATGTTTATCTTCTACGGATAACTCACATTAACTATTAATGTCTTTCATTGATGACAAGAAGCTCGGGATAATAGATTCTCGGGCAAGTATAACAGCGCACGGCTGGTGATAAAAATACATTAACATATATTTAGGAGTAGCAGCGCACGCCGGGTATTACCTAGTACTAAATATTATAATTTGTCCTCTGATGGTGCCACTAATGCTACACTATCTGTAAAAATTAACTTATCTAATTCCATATTTCTAATCAATTGTATTTGTCCATGACGTTGTTCTCTCCATTCTATAACTCTATGATTCATTTAAATGACTATTTAAATCATGACCCAAATGGGAGTCAATGACCAATCACATTTCAATGATTTTTTATTTACCCAATCACAGTCGTGTTTCGCCCAGAACTAAAGTTTATCATAATAAAGAAAGCGCCTTTTTAACATTCTGAATAGGTCATAGCATTATTTTGCACTGAATGACACCCAAATAAATACGGCTGCCAGATTGTATATATAGTGCATGAATGTCAACAGGTAGCTCATGCGGGAGTTAATATAAAAACAATTGTAGCAATTGATTATACCACCTAAAAAAGAAACCACTGTTTGCACTTTCTTAAATGTATTTTTTCCCAGGTAATAACATTCCAGAAAAATATTGTCATATTTACATCATAGGGCAACAGAAATGAATTAATATACAACTTGATATGTTTCATTTTTTCTCCGAGTGCATTCTTATAATATTGCGTTCCTTTGGCAATAAATAATATAATCTGGTTGCAGCGATGAACAAAAGAAGCAAATGAAGCGTACCAATCATTTCTCATTTGTTTTCAAACATCGTCGTTTACATTAAATATATAAATATTTTAAAATAACCATATTTAAATAATGATTTGTGAGTAAACAGCTTAATTTTTTCGTTAAATAGTCCTAACAAATGCCACTCTTAATTTCCAAATTATCTAGATAAATTCACTCCTCACTTCGTGAGTCGTGAATTTATCAATGATTTGGAAATCACTCGTGGCATTACTTATGATAAATATAATGTCTTTTAAGTTATAAAAGTGTAAATTTTCACTTCCAGAACTTTAAACTTCTTCCTTGAAAATCTTGGGACTATGAAAAATGAAAATGGGAACATCAGATGTTTTCTGCGAATGAAAATGGGCCAAGACGAAAAGTCACAATAAGTTGGCAGCCTATTGCTGCACCACGAATAAAGATTTACCAATGGCAGTACATGACCGAAAATCATCAGAGTACAACTCCGATTTTATTAAAGAAGGCTCGACGTTTCAGAGGGTTACATATTACGTATCGGGGTATATAGAATTTTAACTGCGTTCAAATGAATTGGAGGAGCTAAAATTAGGTGTAGATTTATCATTTATAGTTAGACTTTATGTGGGTATTAATTAGGTCTATAAGGTAAGCGCACCTAAAGCTAACAGTACCCTAGAGGCTATCAATTTCAGCTGAAAGTTGTCAGATTAGATTAAATCCAACGATATTCCGATTCGTCTTCTTTTACATTCTTCCTTGTTGATTTGGCAACACTGCACACTCGTCGCATCTTCAATCAACATATATTCCGATATGAAGGAAGATGAAATGTTAAAAATATAGTAAGATTAAATAACTAATTAAGAAGTAAATTATACTTCTATAATTAGGTAGTAAAAAAACATAAAATGTAAACGAATTTCAAATGTGTTTAATAGAATAAGAGAATATTTCAGATTAAGGAGCATGTCTATGTTTGCATGTCAACAAATGGTACTCAATTGACATTAAAAAAATAATTGAAAAATAAATAACAGTTTTAAAAAACTAAAACAACACGCTTGATTAGAAAACCGAACTAAAAAAGGAAAAATAATTTGAATTTCCAACACGCTTGGGATAAAATTAAAGTGGTCAACAAACATCATCTCCAAAATATATAGAATTAAACTAGAGTTATGAACAAAAAGAAAATAATTTTACCATAACACAAGTGGGGTCCTCTATATCAATTAATTATATTTGTTAATAAAACAGATATTGTATAAAAGTAAAGTCTCTAAGAAAGAAAATGTAAAAAATCAATAAAAAGCCACCACCACGTTTTTGATGGTAAATTGATTTTCTTTTTTGTTCATAACTCTAGTTGGCTTCTATATGCATTGGAGATGATTTTTTTGTTGTAAAACTTTAATTTTATCCCAAAGCGGTGTTGGAAAATTTAAATTATTTTTGAATTTTTAGTTCGGTTTTCTAATAAAGCGTGTTGTGTTTTATTTTTTTAAAACTAATTTTTTATTTTTTAGTTTTAATATTTTACAGACTAAGATAAAAATGTAAATATCTTTAAATTCGATTTACTATTGTAGAATGAGCTAAAAGTAATACTCTTCAAAAAATCCTCCTAGCCAACGACCAACGACCTATGGATTACTGAAATTATATACCACTACAGTTCACCGCTCTACCAATTGAGCTCTTTCAACGATTGTTCATAACTCTAGTCGACAAGTCCGCAACCTATTATACCAGTTTTCATTTTTTTGATTTTCTGATGATTCTGGCCAGGATTTTAGAAACAAAATATGAAATTATTGTACTGTCAAGGGTCCTTTACAAGTGTATACAAAATTGCAAGTCGATTCCAATGATTTTTAAGTAGGTGTGAAAATCGTGTTCAATGATTCCCGTTACATAATTACCATTTTAAAGGGGGGGGGGGGGGGGGGGGGGTGGGGGGTGGTGGCCGTGGGGGTGGGGGGACACTTTTGTTTTGATTTTCTGACGATTATGGCCAGGATTTCAGGAAACAAATATGAAATTATTATATTGTCAAATGGTCTTATAGAAGTATACAAATTTTCAAGTCGATCCAATGATTTTATTAAGTGGGTGAAATGAATGAAAAATCGCGTTCATAGATTCCATTACATAGAATACAAAGACACTTTTTATTGATTTTCTGATGATTCTGGCCAGGATTTTAGAAAATAAATATGAAATTATTGTATTTTCACGGGTCCTTTACAAGAATACGTAGTTTTAAGTCGATCCAATGTTTCTAAGTGGATGAAATCGTGTTCAAAAATTCCGTTACGTAGATACAAACACTTTTTTTTTATTTTCTGATGATTCTGGCCACGATTTTAGAAAAAAATGAAAGTATTGTATCGTCACGGGTCCTTTACAAGTATACAAAGTTTCAAGTCGATCCAATGCTTTTAAGTTGATGAAAATCGGGTTGAAATATTTCGTCACATAGATATATACAAGTCAAACTAATATAAAGCGTGCAATAAAGAACATTTCTATAGATGAAATGTGGATAATTTCTGTCGAATGCATAAACCTTAATACAATTCTCGTATCATCTGATTGTAATATATATAAAAATGTATGTTTGTTTGTCTGTTTGTTTGTTTGTTTGTACTTTATGCGTGGCCATACCGTTGATCCGATTGTGATGGGGCTGTTTGCAAAATGTTCTGGAGATTCTCGGGATGAACATAGGCTATAAGAGAGTTGTGATACTCAACTCCTACCCCTTAAATATAGCCCTTTGTAGTGGAAAACGTGAAAAAATAGCTCGTTGAACGCTTAAATGGCTTACGCTGCCTAAACCATAACATATTCACAAAATTAATGTACACAGAACTGATTATCTCGAAAAGCTCTACAAAAAAGTCTGCGTCAGATTATGTTTATCTCTTATGGATAACTCACAATAACCATTTTTGTCTTTCATTGATGCCAAAAAGATCAAGAAAAGTACGTACATTCTTGTGCAAGCATAGCAGCACATGGCGTGTATTCTTTTACGGATAACTCACAATAACGAATCTTGTCTTCTATCTCATTTATGCCAAGAAGATCGAGATAATTGGATTCCGGGCTACACTGGGTTATCAGCACGGGGAATCTTAAAATAATTACGATATACATTTATAGTTATTTTTCATTCTACTTATCCAACTGTTCATAAGAAGTAAATTATTTATTTTTTGTTTTTCAGCTCATTTATGCCAAGAAGATCAGGATGAGTAGATTCCTGGACAACGCCGGGTAGACAGCACGGGGTATCTAAAAATAATTACGATATAATGTTTTCCCTGTACTTATTTATGTAAACATAAAACACATAATTTTCGTATTTCAGTTCATTTATGTCAAGAAGATCGGGATAAGTACATTCCCGGGCAACACCGGGTAATCAGCACGGGTTATCTAAAAATATAAATTTATAATTATTTTTCCATCTACTTAATCAACTAAACATAAAAGCACATTTATTTTCATTTATATAAGCGTAGCAGCGCACGCCATGTATTAGCTAGTAATTTAATAAAATAATTTTACTTTCACTTATTCATTTAACCTGACGGAGTTAAGGCTATGTGGCCTACTCTTCAAGTCACAAAAACAAATATACGTCACATTAAAGTACAACAATAACACAAATTATTATTAGAATGAGTTGAAATATGAACTTTCACAATCTATACTGTGAAGAGTAATGAAGCTGGAACCAGAAATGTTTACCTCGTAGCAGTTCTGAGAATATTAATAATTCAATAAAATGTTGCATATTTACAAAATAAATGGGAACATAACGGTATTATACATAAACTATACTCTAGATTTAAAAAAGGCATACGATTCAATTAAGAGGAAGAAGTTATATAGTATCGTGCTTGAGTTCGGAATTCCTTAAAAAGTTAGACTTATACGAATGTGTCTAAATGGCACAAAGAGTAGGGTGCGGGTAGGCAAACAAATTTTCGAATACTTTTGAAATCCACAATGCGTTGAAGCATTGAGGTGCACTATCTCCTCTATAATTTCATTTTGTAATAGAGCATGCCATCAAATCTTTACAGGATGAAGGCCTACAACTGAATGGTATTAATAAGCTGTAGTTTGTGCTGATGATGTAGTAAAATTGGGTGATAGCGAAGAGATACTGAAGGCCAACACGCACACATTATTGAGTAACACTAAGAAATTGGGGCTGGAAATAAATATAAAACTAAATATATGGTCATACATAGAAATACATTATATAATGGAAATGGGCAGCTAATGAAAAATGAGGGAAATTTTGAGGAGGTGGCTGAATTCAAATATCTAGGAACAATAATCACAAATAGGACGGAGATGCACAATTAAATTAAACATAGGCTCAATTCTGGAAAAGCGTTCTATAATGCATTACAGAGACTCTTGACGTCTCAACTCCTTTGAAAAAACGTTAAACTGAAAGTGCATAGAACTCTTATTATACCAGTTATATTATATGGGATGCGAAACATGGACTCTTGCTTTAAGGGAGGAAAGGAGATTACGCATATTTGAGAATAAAGTTCTTAAGAACATTTTTGGACCAAAGAGAGATGAACAGACAGGTGAATGGAGGAGACTACAAACAGTGAACTACGTGGTCTTTATAGGAAGCCAGATATAATAAGAATAGTTAAGTCTCGTAGACTTCGATGCTGGACATGTGGAACGAATGGGGAATGAAATACGTGCATGGAAGCTTCTTGTAGAAAAGGCAGAGAGAAAACGCCCAGGTGGTAATCCAAGAATGAGGTGGGAGAATAACATTATCTATGATTTGAGGGAAGTAGATTATACAGGGGGAATGATTGTAAAAATTAGCTCAGGATAGGTATATATGGAGAGGTTATGTCCGCGCGGCCATGAACCTGGATGTTCGATAGTGCCAGTGAGTTAGTTAGTTTTTTAAGCATCTAGCAAGTA
Organism: Diploptera punctata; assembly: GCA_030220185.1. Lineage (NCBI taxonomy): Eukaryota > Metazoa > Arthropoda > Insecta > Blattodea > Blaberidae > Diploptera > Diploptera punctata. Next base: position 46,173 of record JASPKZ010008911.1, read on the forward strand.
TTGAGAATTTGCAGATATTTGCAACTGGCTGTATTTGATATTTTGGACTTTCCATTCATTATAAACAAGTTAATGGATACATAACAGACTTTTGAAACGATAGTAGAAGAATAAATCCGGAAGCAGGTAATAAGAGTCCTGAGGGTGGGTGTTTCCATCGCTTCACCTCGGCAAACTTTATCTCGAGTGCGAAAATCCTCACTCATTAATTATCTTTGGTGTAGCTTGGTGTATCTGAGTAATTGTACAATTAGCTCCAGCATTTTTCTGTAGCTATAAGTGAAAGTGTGCAGTGCGTACATTGCTTGCGAAGATTTAAAATAAAATCTCGATTTCCGCTCCTAAGAGCTATACAATTGACGGAATCTATTGTTCCAATAACGTACGTTTAATATTTTTTTATTAAATTAAAATTGCATAACAATATAACTAACTATATAACTCACTGGCACTATCGAACTCGTAGACTCATGGTCACGCGGATATAAGCCCTCCATATATCCTTATCCTTAGATAATACTTTCCAAATATCATATGTCCTGATCATCGCAGTCTATGAGGCTTAACTCATCTTATTATATCTGGTTTCCCAAGAAGATCATGTAGCTCACAGTTATGTAGTCTTCTCCATCCGCCTGTCTGTTCATCTCTCCTTGGAACAAAGATAATCTAAGAACGTTATTCTCAAATATTCATATTTTTCTCCTCCCTTAAAGTAAGGGCCTATGTTTCGCATCCCTAGAGGTCTAATATAACTGGGAGAATAAGAGTTTTATATATTTTCAGTTTATTGTTTCTTGAGAGAAATTAGATTCACTGGAGTTTTGACAACATTTTTTTTGCACTTAATTATCCTGCACCGGATCTTCTAAATAAATGCATTTAATTTCTAAGATATTTCTGCAATTTATCGCGTTGAAAATGTAGCCAGTATTTCTTAAGGTGGTTCTTATTAATTACCCTCGCCTGATTAACTCTCTATATTGATATTGTAATATATTGTTTTTAGGCTACGATTTACACGTGATCAAAGTGGCTAAATATGTACATACTTTGGACTATATTAGGTCCTCAAAATATGGAGTCATCCATCCATCCATCCATCCATCCATCCATCCATCCATCCATAGTAATTCTGCCCGAGGGCAGATCTTTCACTGTAATGATAGCATTCTCATGCTATGCTTTACAGCTTTATTAGGGAATTATAGGCGTGGTAGCTCCCCGTTGCTTTCCACACCGTAAAGGATGATGATGATAATGACAGGGATGATGATGATGACGATGGCCGGATGATTTTCGGGGACCGTTGGGCCCTAAGCTTCCTGATATATGTCTTACAGGTGAGGAAAAAACCCGAAAAAACGTCATCCAGGAGCCTGTCCCGACCGGGAATTGAACCCGGGCCCGCTGCGTGACAATGCAGCTCGCTAAATCGAGACCACAGCGGTGGACTTATGGAGTAAAATATGGAATATTTTTTTAGAGAAAATGTAATCGTTTCTAGCCGGCATTACAAAAATTACTTCACCATTCGTTGAAAATGCTCGATTCGGAAATTCATTTACAAACAATCATAATTTTACAATTGACGATTTACCAGCTTGTGGTATTTTAATTATTTAGTAGCCTATAACGAATAAACAAATATCAAATTGAAAATGCACTCAAACCTCACACACGATTGCTGATAGCTCGTGATATATTGAATGGAACAATTATTGAACCCTGTGACCTACTTATAGTGGCTGTGCAAATTGATTGGACCAGACATCTTGCGGCCAGGTATAAGAAATTGTATTTTCACACGGGTTTGATTGCAGAGGCCCAGGAATAAAGAAAATATTGTGTGAAAACCCAAATTGATTTTAATGTTCCATAGAAATTCAAATATCCAACTTTGAAATACATATGTTAGTAAAATATATTTTAAATGACTATCTGAAAGGAATAACACTGACATCATAAAATATGGAACATATTTAAAACAAAACATTCAGTTTCGTAAAATATGTGATATTTTATGAAATATGTAAAAGTAAGTACTATACCCAGAATATAGACAAATATGGAAAAATGAATAAATATTATACCACTTCAAATACCCTATTACGTAAATATATAACATTTTAACTTTAACTAATTTAAAAAAAGGAATATACTAAATGCATAAAATTCTAACCTCGGTGATCATAAATGTGGGATTAGAAGATATAGATCTATAAGAGGTCAGATTTTTAGTGTAAGGCAGATTGTAGAATGGAAATTGGATATAATTACACTATAATTTCATCAATTCATTACACCCTCACCTTCCTCATCTTCCTTTGGCAATGAGTACTAGACAAAACATTAATATAGGCAATTAACGAGAATTAAAATTTTCCATGGAAAAAATATAGATGTCGTAGTGTAGATGAAACAAGACTACCTGCTGGCAGAATTGAAATTTATGAGACGTACTAAGAACAGACCATAAAAGGAATTCTTAGATTCTCAGACAATTACAAACAGAATCAGTCATGGAATATGTATAAAAATACAGAAACAACTGAAAATCTCACGTAAGAAGAATGAGCAGAGCAAGAATACCACGTCAAATCATAAATTACCAGCCACCAGGCAAGATATCTTTGGCCAGACCTTTCAAACTTTGGATTGAGAACGTAACAGACCACTACGTCTATCACATTAAAGGAAGAAGAAGAATAATGGAAAAAGTGTATTATTGAAGTAATTACCCGATATAGTTCGAGTTTATATTCAATTGAATCGGAAAAGCAAATATAATCTAGGATATTCATTAGTATTCGCGAATTATAATGATCTGGAGGAAATGATAGGTGTAATCAAAGTAATTGAGTAAATTATTAGTTACTGATGAATACAGGTAGACAACCCATAACACCCAAACTGAGCACAATAAGAGGTTGAAGGAAGAAAGGTCTTTTTGTGTTTGCAGATTTGAAACGAAGCCTTTTTCAGCAGTAGGTAGATCATAATAGGTAATCCTGGGCCGCTGTGTACGTTAGAAGTATCATAGGATATTTTATCGGAGGAAAACCGCGAACTCTCAATTAAACAAGTGTTATTGCGAGCGTGGGGAAGGTTGAATAGTACCGCGAAAGGGATCATCGAACCAAAATAGAACTTAGAAGCCGCCACGCAAACACTTATTAGATGAAACATCCCGGTCGCACAGCTGCAATGATCGAACTGTCCATAATAATAGTTACGGGGTTGACCCGAGTAAACCTGTGGTGACGCGTCACATCCAGTAAAATATTGCTACAAACTCATTATAATTATACCAAGCATAAATGTCAGTGCATCATGAGTTTAAGTGTTATAAAAACGATGTGGGAGTTATCAAATGGTCACTGAATACAGTGGGAGAAGTCCCGAATTTACCATGTGACCGGAGAGACGAAACCTAGATTACTTGCATTTGCCACGGCTGGCAGAACATTACTTATAGTGCCGACGCCGACATCATTATTTTAAGTGCCAACACGGGCACATACACTTGTTGGCTAATGGGTCAACAGTATTAAATTAAAAATACTTAGATAATGTTTCGGTGGTAGTGTCCCTTGTGTTAACGGACTTAGTTCAATTGTGACCGATTTACCTAAGTAGATTCATACAAATTTGGAATCACCAATTAATTTTATAGGTGTGTGCGAACTTATCCTCAAATATAAGCGACGGTATTTGATTAACTCGCCGTTATTTGAAAGCCTCTACCAGTATAAAAGTGACTAAGTGATAACGCCCGAGTATTAACGGTCGTTTATTTGTAATTGTGTGATTGAATTTATTCGACACTGATGATGAAATTATAAGTTGAAAGTGCATCTATAAAAATTTTGTCCGTCTCTGACCAAATGATAATCAGTTCTAACCCGCATCCTTACAAAGAGAACCTCAAGCCTATACCTTACCAAATATCTGAGTAACCAAGCAACCCAATATTTTCAAGTATCGAGGAATCCTTTCTAATGACAGCGCCCAACACATACCTTTTTATTACCAGATTAATCCTGGGAAAAGAACCGTTTGTTCCACATGTCTCCCAACGTTTGGCGGCGTTAAAAAAACAAAAACCAAATAACCAACTAACTAAACCTTTGTTCCAAAATCAACCCAAATATGAGACTTTAAAAAGGCATAAGATTCAAGTAAGAGGATGCGTTGTCTTGTAGTTTGCTGGACTTTTCGGCATTCCTAAAATTTTGCCTAGTCTTATTCGAATTTTGTCTAAATAGCAAGAAGAGGAGGCTGCGGGTAAGCAAACAGTTTTTAATATACCGTAACTCGTAGTGCCTACAATTAAAAGTCCCCTAAATGCGCTAAAAGTATTTTGTATTACCGCAAGTGGAAAACAAACTAAATATTTGGGAATAATTAGGATAACATTGAAGGTACAGCAAAGAGAACATAAAACATAGAAATGAATTGAGTAAGCAAAATAATATCATCGTTAAATTCCATATGGTGTAAAACATTGGTTGAATCTGTTTGCAATGTCATGGAATTGAGGTAGGGACATTTAATAAGTACTACAAGAATAGACTAGTTAATAGCTCTAGAAATAGATTATTAACGAATCAGTGCCAGAAAGTCTAATTAATAACATGTCACAAATAAGGAAATTAGAAACATCATGGAAAGCAGAAGAAAGCATAATTGAAATGAATTGAGAAGAAGGATATTAAATAGTGGTTATGACACTGTTTTTTAGAATGGAAGATGAGCGATGGCCAAAGCAACTATATTGAATGACAACCGAACAGAAAAGAAGAAAGAGGGAGACCAAGTTAACATGGAAGGAAACATGAAGACAGTACTGCAAGCTAGAGGGCTAAGCAATCGAAGATGCCCAAGACCGTTGGCTTTCGAGGTTTGGCACGGGAAGACGGCAGCAGCTGTAAAAACCCGAAGATAGATAGAGATCAAATTCTTTAGAACATAAAAGGCCATACAACTTCAATGGTATCATTAAGCTGTTGGTAGGAATTTGC